>JANZLH020000156.1:4965604-4978438 GCA_026770325.2 Erythroxylum fimbriatum | reverse complement strand
ATTCTCGAATTACTATTCACTGGGCAATTTGGGCTGAACCTTCGGAAGGGTTTTTCGCCTCTTTAGAGCGGAAATCGCTTTTTCCATCCTTCATGAAAAATGTAGAGGGTCTTTTTATCTTTCCAACGAGGTATGATATGTCTCGTTCGGAGTTAGGAGTAAAAAGTTATGAGGGTCGGAAGTTGACTTTTTACTATTCATTTGGTCATTTACTATTCATTTGGTCATTTCCGATTTTTCCTCTTATAACTTTTGCAATTGACATCCGATTCACCCGATTTTCGAACCATTGATTTTCTCAACAAATTTTCTACCTTCTCTCGCAAAAATGTAAAATTTTCAGATTCTTTGAATCTCGTCGGACATTTGCCCTCAAGTTTGTTTGAACCATTTGGTTGCTTTGACTTGGTTGAGTTGTGTTTCCATTTGTTTGCTTTGCTTCCGCCTTATGCCTTTCAGTTTGATTCGCTTTTGCTTCCGTTTTCGTTTTGTTTCCGTACTTGGTTATCCGATTCGATTCGTTTCGCTTCGGTTCCGAGCCTTCCATTTGCTTCTGTTTCTGTTCTTTTGTCTCGTTTTCCGGTTGGGACCCGAATCATGTCTAAGTATGAGGGTTTCGGATTAAGAGGTTGGATATCCGGTAATGGGTTCCAACATGTGGCACACGATTGAGCATCTTAGATTATTAAGGAAACTTTTAAAGGTGGCACTTGAGCGGCATAACAAAAGTAAACAAACCAATCATAGAATATCTACAGTCATCAATAACCACAATGCCAAGATCCACATTTTATTTAGGGCATTAACTACACAATAAATAAACTTATCTCCAATGTTTGGCATGGAATCTTGATGCATTCTCTCCATTGTAGACACCATAAACTATCAATATCAACAAATCTTGTGCAAGAGAAGAAGCTTATAGTAAAAGACTCAACTTTCAACACACACACACACCCATGACAATGCTATACAATCTCACCATGTGTTATATTTTTTATAACATGTTCTACCCTAAGGGGTAGAAAAAGGCCAATTGTGTCATTTCAAAGATGTGATGAACTATAGTTTAATAGGCTAATATATAATTATTAGGGTACTACCATATGCCTCAAATGAAATTAGTAAATTATTAACCATCCCATTATGGTTGTTAAACATACATTATGCAATTTGATTAATGGTTATGAATATGGAATTAATGTTGTGATTATATTAGTCCATATATTTCTAACATTCTCCCACTTGGACAATATAATCAAACCACCATAACAATCTCCATCATCCAAAGGCAGTCAAATAAATCATATGCAATATCATATCGATAGGATATATTTACTACATATGATTAGACCCTGGAGATGTTTAAATATATCAATAGTCATTAAAACAACATGCATGCAGTACATCAACTGAGACTATGAATTTTTTTTCTTTTGTACCTGTCATTTCGTCAAACTACATATATACATCAACATATATATGTCAATATTAACAAGAAGTGACTAAAAATATCATTATGCATATTTCATATATATAAGTCATAAGCAATCCATACAAAGTACTAACATGTTTAATACAAAATAGCAAACTCCCACTAATCTTATTAAGCTAGGGTCCTAATAATCCCATACGAGAGAAGTGTTTTGTAAACACATATATAGGTAAGCCTTTTGTAAGTGGATCTGCTAACATGATAGTTGTAGGCGTATACTCAACAGTAATGAGGAATTCAACGACTTTCTCTTTAACAGAATAGTACTTTATATCAATATGCTTTAAGCAAGAAGTACTTCTAGTGTTCTTAGAGAAAGCTACAGCTGTGGAGTTATCACAATACAATTTCAACAAACTCAAAATAGAGTCTACAATACCCATTGTTGAAATAAAATTCCGCAGCCATATTGATTAACAAGCTACTCCATAACACGCCATATATTCTGTCTCCATTGTAGAGGACACTGTGAGTGTCTGTTTGACACTTTTCCACGATATAACTCATCCAACCATCATAAAGATGTAGCATGAAGTGGACTTTTATCATCCAAACATCTTGCATAATTTGCGTCACTGAACCCAACTATATCAAGAGAGTCAGTTCACCGATAAGTTAACATATGATCTTTGCTACCTTAAAGATACCCCATGACTTTCTTAGGCAATTTCTAATGGATAAGTCCAGGATCACTTAAATATCTTGTCAATATGCCTACAATAAAAGCAATATCATGGTGTGTGCATACTTGAGCATACATCAGACTACCTATAAGTGACGCATAAGGAACAACTTTCATATCATCTATCTCTTGATCACTTTATGGATATTAGGCCTTTGAGAATTTTCCACCTTCATTATTGGTGCCTTTCTAAGAGAACAAGAATGTATATTGAATCTTTTCAAGATTCGATCAATGTAAGTCTTTTAAGACAATTGAAGAACTCCATTAGCTCTATCTCAGAGAATCTGAATTCCAAATACATAAGAGGCCTCACCAAGACCCTTCATATCAAAATGGCTAAATAATAGTTGTTTTGTCTTAAATAATAAATCAGTATCATTAAAAGCAAGTAGAATGTTATCAACATACAGTACTAGAAAAATGAAACTACTCCCATTGAACTTTATATATATACATTGATCAACTATATTCTCCTTGAAGCCATTTGTAGTGACAACCATATCAAACTTGAGATACCACTGCCTTGATGCTTGTTTTAACCTATAGATAGACGTCTTGAGCTTGCAAACCATGTGTTCTTTACCAGTCATCTCGAAACCAATTAGTTGAGTCATGTAAACATCTTCATACATATCTCCATTCAAAAAGGCGATCCTCACATCCATTTGATTGAGTTCCAAATCAATATGAGCAACTATAGCCATGTTGATTCGCAGTGAATCTTTGGTAGAAACTGGTGAGAAGGTTTCTTTGAAGTCAATCCCTTCGTTCTGGATATAACCTTTAGCCACAAGTCTAGCCTTATACCTTTCTACATGTCCACTTGAGTCATGTTTGATTTTGTAAACCCACTTTCACCCAATGGGTTTGTAACCTTGACATAGTTCAACCAACTCCCAAACTCCATTTTATGACATGGAACTCAACTCATCTTCCATTGCATTCATCCACAATGCAAATTGAGGACAATTCATGGCTTTTTGATAACTGATTGGTTCAATATTATCTCTCACATCAAACTTATGTTCCTACAAATAGACAATATAGTCTTCAGGAATAGCAAATCTATGTGTACTTTGTGATCTCTTGACAACAACTTCATCATCCCTAGTATCAATGACTTCATCATGTGCTTGATTCTGAGGTTCGTAATAAGATTCTACTAGAACTTGTTCAATCATAGGGTCATCAATAGGATCTTAAGTGACGGGTACAAGGATTATAATATGTTCTTCCCTGAATACAATTTCTTTTAACCCTTAACTTAAAACAAATTCATCTTCAAAATAAATAGCTCTATCTGATTCTATAATTCTAGTCGTGTGACATAGACAATAGAATCTTGAACCTCTTGATCCGATGGTGTAGCCTATAAAGTAGCTACTAATAGTTTTTGTTGGATCCCGTTCCCGGAACCCGACTCTCTTGCTTAAAATCGTAAATCATGAGCATGCGTGTAACTTTGGAGGGTTTTTTTTTTCATTCTTAGTCCCTTGAACCTTTAAAGACATTTTGAAAAAGCCATCTTTTTAACCCGAATGTGTCCGTTAAACGGACATGCATGTCTGTCTAACGGACATGAGGTTTAACTGGAGGGCTATTTAACCCGAGACTGTCCATTTAACGGACAGGTTCGGGTGGAAAAATGTTCAAGGTGACCTCGTGTCCGTTTAACGGACACTCCTGTCCGTCGGGAGAAATAGTGCCAATTTTGCACTTCATGTCCGTTTAACGGACACGCATGTCCGTTTAACGGACACTCTCGGGAAAGAGGTAGGCCAGTCCAAACCATGTCCGTTTAACGGACACTCATGTCCGTTTAACGGACATGGCTCTAAATGACAGAATTTCACATTTTTTTTTGGGAGCCAAGATTGAAGTCCTAATCCATGTATGCTCACCACTAAAGTGAGATGGTATAAATATCAAGTCAAAGAGGTCAACAAGGTTAGGGCAAGGTCAAGTCAAGTGAAAGATGTCTCGGGAAGGGGTCCCAGCAGGGCTCACCTCCCGGGACAGTCGGGCTCCGGGGTCGGGGTCCGACACACAACCTCCAACTTTCTTAGTTTATTGTACCTTCTTTCCCTTCTCTCAGGAAGTCTCGAAGGCATTCTCTCAGGTCGAGATACAGAAAGCTCTCTACTGGCTCCTACTGATTGTAGGTCAACTGATTGTCCCACTTGATCACCTATAGCAGAAGACCTATAATAGATAATGACTTCAATTACTATTTGCATTTCTCACCATATTTCATGGCTAATATTCCTATATATCCTTATGGATGCCAACCATGCTCTAATATCAAGAATTATAGCCCCCCACTCTCACAAGACACATACTGGACATTCTGAAGGATATCCGAGTACGTACCCCACAAGAGTGACATGCTAGAGCAATCATGACATTAACTTAATTATGGCATCATCATTTAATGCATAAATGTCACAATATTTAAAAACCCAAATCCTCATTTTCATTTCATAAAACTGAATATGTACATTTTAGCTTCACAATAACATCCATATATGTACATTATCAAAAACTAGTTAGAGTTTACATCTCTGTATATAGAACACACTACATATATGATGAATTATACAAAAATTTTATATAGATCCTTCAGTCTCAACTTACCGACCGTAATGATTTGCATCACATTCACATATTTTCAATCAGCCACTTGGTTTCAGTTTCACATTCACATTCATATTTATCATCGGACTTTGGTCCGACATTCAACAATAATGTTGAGTATAACTTATTTCGTCAAATTCACAAACAAGGAGCACTTCCAATATGTTATTTATGCATCAAACGCCTCAGACATTCAGTGTCTGAAATCAACACAATCACATTCACATGATAATTCAATACAGAATTTAAAACAAACAATTAATTAAGTGAGACCATCTAGTTCACTCACAGTTTTCTCCAGATAGCTATTGCCTCGAAGTCAAGGCAATGTCTGGATGTTGTAGCTCTAATTACTCTTCTATATCATGCAACACACATTTACACACATCACAACTTTGCACAAATATATAAGTACTCATTTATGAACAAATGTGTATATGGATTATGTACAATGCATGCTCAATGACAATCCCGGGTATATTTTCTTTATTTTCACCTTATGATCATTCATACTTCAAAACTCATATATGTCTAATTTAAACTTAGGTTTACACCTCAATAATATAAACTTATTCCAAGTTCATCACTCAATCATGCACCAAGGTTCATGGCTCAATACACTTGATTCTTATAACATCATCAATCAATCATTTACCAATCCTTTCCTAATGAATTTATATGACCATAAAATTTGGTAGAGAGGAAGGACAATGTGTGGGGAGTTTGTGGTTCAAATTTTAATCAGAGGTCCAGAGAAGAAGTTATGGTCAAAAGTGTGACGGGCATTTTAAAATGTCAAAAAGCATTGCACCTTCACCGTCACGATCATGCACTTCCTGTTGATTCCTCTCTATCATGATCATGCACTACCTAACATTTTCTCTCTATCATGATCATGCTTGTGCACCATCGTGCACTACCTGATATCTCCTCTCTATCACGATCATGATTGTGAACAAACGTGCAACTCCCCTAAGGTTTTCTCTCTATCACGATCGTGTACTACCCGATGTTTCCTCTCTATCACGATTGTGCTTGTGCACGATCGTGCACTACCTAATATCTCCTCTCTGTCACAATCGTGCTTGTGAACAATCATGCAACTCCTTTGAGGTTTTCTCTCAAGCACAATCGTGAATTACCTGATGGCTTTTCTTAAAATAGGTTTTTAGGTCAATTTTGCATGGCCATTTTGACAAGGAAAAAGACATACTTAGGCAATAAATTCTCTAAATAAATGTTTCCATATTTCTTAAGTTTCTAATGACACTAATTTCATACAGTTTGGTTCAATATTCTGCAAATTAAACCTAAAATACTACAAACTGTTCCCAAACCACGACAACACATTGTACTCAACTTCAAGCCAAATTTTGAAACCATTAAAGACAGAATTACAATTCGATTCCTTCATGAAAAATATACCATATTCTCTAGTTCAATATAAACTTAAAATCATCACATTTGGATATGTACAAATCAAGATATGGCTAAAATACAGATGCATGTTTAGTGAAAACACTCCATCTAACATATTCTAGCACACTTCATCCTAGTTCATCTCTTTTGCTTAGTCTCTCATTTCTAGCTTATGTCCTCATGATTTCCTCTTCATTCCCACTTCCATTTTATCTCAATTTCAATCATAAACAAATAATATTCTATGTTTGATCATAATATCAAAAGCAGAACATCTACATTCATATATATTCATCACTAAATTTCTGCACAAGCTCAACTCTAATCTTACATTCATTTATCTTCTCATTATAACCTTAATTGATCTCATTTCAAAACACCATATTACCCCTTTATATTAACTCTAAACTCATGTTAGTTCATCTCCAAAACACCCAAAGAGATCCACATTAATAAACATTAATTGAAAACAAAACATGAAACATCTATTTACCTATCAAATTTTTCTGCACCTTTTTCCTACACCATTTTCAATGATCTTTCTATTTCAAACTCATCCCTACAACAACTTATGAAATATTAATCATCATAAACACAAAAACAAGACACCAATGCGTTCATTTCTTTACCCACATTCCAATATATATAAAACACCATTTTATGAACATTTAACCTCTAACTATCATTATACATGTTTCATTCAACAAATCATGAAGAACCATACGATACTTACTTGGTAAAAATTCAAACTCTTCAAAATCAATTGAATCCTAGCTTTCCATTGCTCACACGATCATCAACATTCAAGGGTGGTAGGGTTGGGTCTTCTTGTAGCAAATAAAGAAGACAACAAAATGATAATAGCAAAGAAGGGTAAGAGCCATGCTTACGTTGATAGGGCAAAAAGAGAGGTTCTTAGGTGAAGAAGATGAGAAGACATATTAACAAGAGATGAAGTAATTAATAAAGTGAAAGACTAATTAAAGAGAAGATAGTCCTTCACTTGGAAGAGTTTTGTGGGTTAAGAAATGAGGTGTGGCAAGTGACACTTGTCACTTGCCACATGTCACTTTCTTATAGTCTCTCCTTGGTTTTTTATTTAACTAGTCCATTTATCTTCAATTTCTACCCCAATTGTCTCCCAATTTTCAATGATATATGTCATTAAATCCCAATGTCATTTATAAAAATTTCCTCTACCATTTGACTCTTATTTCTACTACCACTTATCAATTGTTTTGCCATTTGACATTTTTTCTTGTTTAAAAATACTCATAATTTCATAAAATATTCCAAATTCTACCAAAAATTCTAAATCAGTAATTATACTCTTCAAATCAATTTTCAATACATAAAATCTACAATTATTAATATAATCACATTTATAAATCAAATATACCTGGAAAATGTCAATGAATAAATGTATAATCATTTTAATGTGTGCAATAATTAATATTCACATATGTGTGTATGTTATATTATAAATGAGCATGAAATGCACTTTCTAACTTCTCAGTAATCTCTCATGTACACTATTCTAAGGTTTTAACCCTTAACATGGGATTGTTATGAACGATCAATCACAGCAATCAAAGAAAAAGTATAAAAATAACAAACACATACAGATTTACGTGGTTCACCAAAATATGGTTACGTCCACGGGCAGCTAGAATTTTATTTCACTGTGAATTGTTTTCGACATCGGTACACTAGGAGAATAGAATGTATTTATACACCCAGGAGAATACAAAAGACATAACGTACTATCGCCTCGGGGGCTACCAGCCCCGAACCCCCACCTTCGGGTAGGGGGCCTGGTGTAAAGTCCATAATATTTTATCAGGCTCCATATCTCAACAGGGATAACGAGATGTTACAATAAATATGCATATTAATGGATCATTACTTTCTCTATCTAGTTATAAATTTTCATTTTAGGTATCTATTAGCCATAACAAAGGCAAGTGTACCTTTCGTTAGCAAGTAATATAGCAGTAAGTACGAGTTGATCCCTTAAGGAAATGGTATGGACTAGAAAACCTAAAAATACTAACTAGTAAATAAATACAAGCTTATCTAGCAAGATTTGATTTAAAAATAAGAATAAGAAATAGAAAATTTAGAAAACAAGAGGATTTGATGAATTCTATTGTTCACCAAAAGGAGTTTGTTGATAATTTTGATGGAATTGAGGTTACCTAGGGGCTTCATAATGAAAACGATGACCAAAGTGGTGGAAAACAAAGATGTTATACTAATGATGAGGATAGATACTTCGATTTTTGAAGAGAAGGATAGAGATATTGTCTTTAAGAAGGCCTTGATTCACATACTATACACTGATGGAGCTCCTTTTAATTAAGAAAAAGAGGTCTTATAGCTCTTCACCAAGAGAAGCTACCGAGACTAGTATTGAGTTCGATAATTTGTCCACATTTGACACTATAATGAATGATCTAGACATATTATTATTAAAAAAAGATTTCTACAGAAGAGTAGGTAAGGTTTGGAAAAGGGTTATCTATTGTATGGTCCTCTTAGAACTGAAATCAAGTTTAATTGTAAGAAGCTAAGGGTAATTACTTGAAATATGATATAACTTAACTTCGAAGTGCTAGGTCGGATGATGATTTAAGGGATATGTAACTAGATATAGGAAATAATTTTCTAATAGTTATTGAGGATATTAATTTCAAGTAAGAAGCATGTGATCGAAACGAGGATAATGGTAATGATGAAAATGAAAAATATAAATTCAAAAGATGGGATATGAATTTTAGGTAGAAATATGTCACCAAAGAGAAAACATGATATAATGCGACCAAGGTTCAAATCACAATTTGGAGCTAGTTACTGTCCAAGTGAAACATTACATTCTGCAGCGGCAACCGAACCAGATGTTGTACCTCCAGTTACTACTATACTTGCAGATGAGGCATTACCTTCCGTACCTGCTACTACACCATCCACCACCCCTATACCGACAGAGATATTAGGGGTAAATGATGTGGGTGAAGGAGGTGTCCTCCAGCTTGGAGCTAATGGAAAAACTTACATCACAATTGTCAACAATCTGTAAGTGAAAAGACATGTAACATTATATGTTTATGATTAAGTTATAGCTTTAAATTTAAAAAATGGTATAAAATTAATTGTTTTAATCTTAGGTTGATTCCGTCTGGATCATGCTCAAGAAACATGACATCCAAATTCAAGGAGAAGATCGATGTTGAGGGTTATATATAGAAGACTATCTCTCAGGCGACAAAAGAATTTCACTATCAAGAGTTTAAGGTACAATTTTTTTTTTGTTTTTTTAATTGATTTTTATACATTTATTAGATAAATATTATTACATTATAAATACTTATCGTATGTTTTTCCTTTTATTTCAAAAATAATTTTTTTTGAGATTTTGGATTTGACACAGTCATTTATAAAGTATGGGAGAGACGAGCATGTACATGTTATCGAGACTTTGTTGGTGCGATACACAAGACTGATATATAACCGTCTTATATTTATGAGCAAATATGGAGTCGTTGGCAGCAGTATTAGACATCACCCAAGGCAATGTCCATTTCAGAGCGTTACTTTACCAACAGACATGGAGGACCGGGGGGGAGAGTCTTCTCGTACATACTAGAGGATCTATTACCCACCATGAACATGTAGAGAGACTTGTAAGTATCTACACTTTACATTGATCTTTGGATTTTTTTTTACTTTGGTGTATTTCAATTTAATTTGATGTGTGAATTTTAGAATGAAAATACGTGTATTATGAAAAATGATAGTGTTATAAATGTCTGGTGTCATATATGGCTATGTTGTTGAGTTATTTTCTTTGTTCAACATGGGGTAAATATCATAAAAATAGAGAAAATTCTACCAAAATTTTTATAAATTATAGTTCACTTATAACATTTTATTCTTATGCAAAAAAAGTCTATGGGTATGAGGCCTGCACTGAATATATGTGAAATTTATGCTTTAATATTAATTCTTAATAATTATCACTTACTAATTATTAAGAATTAAGTTATAGGTTTTTGTTCTTATATTAGGTTGATTCCGTCTGGACCGTGTTCTAGAAATATAACATCTAAATTTAAGGAGAAGATTGGTCCTGAGGGTTATTTGTGGAAAAATATCTCTCAGGCCACAAAGGCATTTTACTTTTAGGAGTTTGAGGTACACTAAAAATTTTATTTTCTTTTTTAATTGATTTGTATACATTAATTAGATAAATATTATTACATTATAAGTATTTATCAAAATTTTTCCTTTTATTTTAGAAAGAATATTTCTAGGATTCTAATTTTGACGCTATGATACATAACGTATGGGAGAGACAAGCACATACACATTATCGTGACTTTATTGGTGTTATACATAAGGCTAATGTACGACCGCCTTATATTTCTGAGCAAATATGGAGTCGTTGGCAGGAGTATTGAACATCACTGAGGCAATGTCCATCTCAGAGCGGAACTTGGCTAATAGACGTAGAGGACCGAGGGGAGAGAGTCTTCCCATACATACGGGAGGATGAATTATCTATCATGAGCATGCTGAGAGACTTATAAGTATCTAAACTTTACACTTATATTATAATTGTTTTACTTTGCTGTATTTCAATTTAAATTGAGGTGTGAATGTTAGTATGAAAATATGTGTATTATGGATAATGATAATGGTATAAATGTCTGGCACTATATATGACTGTGTTGAGTTATTTTTTTTATTCAACATGGGGTAAATATCATAAAAATAGAGAAAACTCTACCGGAATTTTTATAAATTATAGTTCACTTATAACATTTTATTCTTATGCAAAAAAAGTCTATGGGCATGAGGCCTACACTGAATATATGTGAAATTTATGCCTTAATATTAATTCTTAATAATTATCGCTTACTAATATAAATATTGCCTCCTAATAAGACCAAATACAAGAAAGCATTAAGCGACAGTCTCAGCACGAACAAGCTGTTGATGAGAGTCAGACATATCTTGATGCAGTGGGTGGTGGGACTGTCGTGGAAAGATCTTCAGGCTAGGTTCATTTGCGAACACATGTTATTCAAAATCCTCCGCATCCAGTACAACAACATTTAGTAGATGGTCGCAAACTAATGAAGTCAATCAACTTCGGACTACAGTGGAGACATTGATGGACTACATAGCTCGGCTGAGATATGAGGTGGATGAGTTGAAGGCGAGAGGTAGCACCTCAGAGCACTCGCGGTCACCAGGACAATAAGATTGTTGTAGTCATTTGCTTTAAATTACAAAGACTTATTATGTATACTATAATGTTTTTATTACCAATTAAGATAATTTTAACTTTATATCATCAATCAACTTTTTGTTTAAACGAATTAAATATATAAACAAATTAAAATATTATGCATAGATAATTTATAACTATTGAAATTATGCATTAATCATAGGATTATGAAAAAGATTTAATGTCAGGATTTTTAAAAAAAATTAATTTTCTTTACCGACGGAAAATAAAAATCTGTCGGTAAAATGCACTATATTTACTGACGGCACACCATAAACCGTCGATAAAATGTAAAATATTTACCGACGGTTACTCTTTGCTCCGTCGGTAATATTGGAAGCCCACGCCAACTTACTCGTCAGGATTTCCTAAACCGTCCGTATACTCACTTATGGTCAAACATAATCGTCGAAAATCTCACCGACGGAATAACCAATATCGTCGAAAAATATTCTGACTGAATATTTAGGTCTGTAGGTAACTTTATAGACAGTTCACAACAAATCCGTCTGTAAATTTACCGACAATTATATAATATTTTCGTCGGTAAATTTACCTACGACCATTTTAATAACGTTGTTGTCCGTTGGTTCATTCCATCGTTAATTTATGTTACTGACGGAATAAAACTATTTTTCGTCGGTAATTTCCGTTCCTAAACGACGTTTTTCTTGTAGTGATAGGTAATGTGGCAAGCCGTGTTAGATTAATATTTTTATCACATGATTACCATGTATTGTATTTATGTTCTGCATATATGTTATTTCAAATTTTTGTATTTTTATTTTATTAAGTAATAAAAGTCATATGTGACATAAATAAAATATGTGATAGTCACGTGACATAAATACAAATTTGATTTATCTCACCACATTGTCTACAATAACATAAAATTTAATGTTAGATTATTTTTACTAAAAATTGAAAATTTTAAATTTTAGACTAATATTACCAAATTAAATAAATTGTAGATTTTTCTTTTTTATATTTAACACATGTCATAGTAAAAATTGTATTTTATTCAATACAATTCAATTCAATTTGCTATCTAGTTGCTTGTGTCACTCTTTCCTTTGCTAGAATACCATGTGAATTTTCCTTATTGAATTTAGGCGGGATTACAAAAAATTGTTATAATAGTTTTTATCTGTTATTTTTAAAAGAGGTGGAAATCATCTTCATGACAATTCTAATCAAACTTAATATTATGTATTCTCTAGATTTGTGAAGGTAAGAAAAATAATTTAACAAAAAGGATTATTAGGTGGACTTGTGGTGTTTACGGTGAATTGTCTTAAAAATATTTTT
>JANZLH020000156.1:4938399-4950798 GCA_026770325.2 Erythroxylum fimbriatum | reverse complement strand
CGGGAAAGTCCCGGGAACAAAAATTTTTGTTTTCCGCTGCCTGGACATGTGATGTCCGTCCCGGGATTTTCCTACACTTAATAGTTTTTACCTAAACCTAAAAAGATCTTAATTACAACTTTCTTTTAAATGGCTTATGCTTAACCCTCTTTGTTCGTGTTGTGACCTAAACATAAATCTTATCTCTCAAATATTGATGTGTGAATCAAATAATGAATCTTATACTTTCGCTCCTTTGATTCATTCAATATAAAAGCACGAATAAATCATAAGAAAACTATAATTTAATTAAATCAAAGAATGAATCAGATTACATCACATCCTAAATTCTTCCTACCTAAATCTATATTTCTTTAGCTCATAATCACACATATCAAAATAAAAATAATAAAGCAAACAAGATAAAGAAGTTATGTCGTTGAATCTTGAAATCTCCAAAAATTTGTTGAAGCCTTCGTCAATCTTCAAATAAAAATAAACTCTTGATCAAGATTGATATACAACAACTTCAAAGTGGTTTTTTAATGTTTCTTGGCTAAAGAGCTCTTCTTTTCTACCTCCTCCTTGCCTTAAAACCTAAAGCCCTCACTTTTAATAAGCTATATGAACCCTAACTAGGGTTCATGTAGCGATAGATAACCTTTATAAATTTCTACAAAAATAGTAACACCAATACAATTGCTTACACAGGACTGTGTAGACTACTATGTTCTTTTAAGGAGGAACACGGGGATGTGTAGGATGCACGTACTAGAGAAATAGAAGCAACTAGATTTTTAACACGACCCTTAACTCAAGTCTATGTATGGTGTCGTGTTCTGTGGTGCTTCTCCAAATCTTTGAGAATTTTTGCATTTTGATCAATTTTTTCTTTATTTTTGCTTATTTTCCTTGTAGGAGAAGAAATAAGATTGAAATGACAAGAATTCTTAAATTAAATTTCAAATCATCCAAAATACAAGTAATATATCATAAAAAAAAATAGTGCTAAAAATAATCTATATTTGATATATATCAAAGTTTAAGTCTAATAATCAGTCCTGTCTAGTTTAGAATTAAATTTTCTCTTTTCCTTAATATCTATTATTTCTATTCTTCTTATGACTAAATTTCCTTCACATAAATCTTGTATTTTTGTTTATGTTAAATAGCTTAGCTTTTTCATGCTAAGTGGCATTTCTTTATTGAAAGTAGATACCACAAGTTTGGAAATTTTAAATTAATAGAATAAATGTCTTAACTTTAATTGTCAGACTAAAAAGCAAATTCTCTGGTGGAGTAGTTCTGAAATTCTCTTCATTGGAACTGCATTATGTAACTTCTTATACCAACAACCCTTGGCTTGACTCAATCCTTGTCTTCAAACCTCACGTTAAGCTTGCAATTTGTCACTTTTGTTAGACCATTCAAGTGATGATGTTCCACTGAAAATAACATTTGTATTTAGGTCCAGTAGATCTATAAAAGCTTTTCAAAACTCCTACTTACGAATTGGGGGTCATTATTTATGACTATTTCAAGAGGAACTCCATATCTATAAATAATGTTTGTTCTAATACATTTTTCCAGCACCATATTGGTGACCTTTGCAGAATATTGTGCAATAACTCATTTGGTGAATTAACCAGCTGCTACAAGGTTGAATATATATATGTTGCCTCGTGGCAAGAGAGAAAGGGCATAGTATGCCCCTCACGGGCTATGCCTAGCGGTAAAAAGGGAGAGAGGATTGTGTGAAGGTTGTGGGTTTGAGTCTTGAGAGGAGCAACCTTTATTTAAGGTGGTGTAATTTTTCTAGAAGTGACTCATCTTTCGAAGCAGGTACCTCTAATATTATCTACGATTAGACCCGAATTTACTTATTTATGAATCTGAATGAGTGACTCATATGTCCCAAAATAGTCGGACGAAACTCAAAACCTAAATTATCAACAACAACAAAAAAAAGCATAGTATGTCTATCGCCCACTAACCAAAAGGCACAGAGTTGGATATCAGTGTCTAATTTACAATTGGATAATTTAAACAGGAGACCTTATCATTGAAAGACGTCAAATATCTGACCCTTAAAGTCCTACAGGCTAAGGGTTCCACAAGATCCTTAATGGATTTCATTCATGATTTGGTGTACTTCTATTGGACCAACACACCTCAAATAGGGTGTCACGAGGAATTACCTGTACAACTCACCCATCGCCAATTGAGCCACAACTACTTTCTTAAACATTCTTTATCCCCTTCGTAGAAACTCTTAAACATTCTTTATATTCTCATTAAAGTAGAATTTGATTTAATCAGATTGTAAGTTTTAAATTAATTAAACTGCATATAATATTGCCTTATATCGTGCCTTATTGTTATTCGCATGCAAGAAGTGTTTCCATTGAATATCTCATCCCTGAAATATTATGTAATAAATGTGTTTTTATTGTTATCAATATAACTCCCATTAATTCGTCATAGACTGCTAGATAGAGACACGTTTCTTCCTTCTTCAGTTGTCATGGCTAAAAGTGGCATGTTTCTTAAGTACTCCTTTCCAATCTTTGAAGCCATTAATGCATTCTTCATTTCATTTAAATTTGTGAATAGGAAGATGTGTATTGACAAACCTAAATAGTACTCCCTCCTATTCAAAATAAAAGTCGTTTTAGAGGGATTTTAATTATTCAAAATAAATGTCGTTCACGATTTTTCATGCATGTTTATAATTTTATTTCCAAAATTACCCTTTAATTTCTCTCACATTCTAATTACATAGATTACATTTTCAAGACAGTTCAACATGCAATTAACAAGAGTATATCAAACATTTCACTAGCTTTCTTAATAAGTGTGCATCTCTCTAAAACAACTTTTATTTTGAATAGGAGGGAGTAATTATGACAGACTAGCAATTCTCCCAGTATGTCATTGTGTGTCATCTCCAAAAATTTTTGTAATCTTGTACAAATTAATTTCTACTCCCCTTTGGTTGCCTTGACCACTATAGCGTCTTCATGATATTTTTTCAAGTATACTCTTTCTTCATCCTTAAAAATTAGTTTTGGACTTGCAAATTGCATCACCTTGTGGACTTATTCAACTGGGTTCTTCTTACTTTTGTGTCGAGTGTAACTACATTGATTGTTCCAGCTATTGGAGCACCTTGCTGAGAATTTCTGTAGGCATTTGCGTCATTTCAGATAATGACACAGTCTCGTAACTTCACTAGTTGCTTCTGAAAATCGCGTCAAAAACTGACATTGATTGCTCCGTCGGATCTGTGATTTCGTTGCAAGTCTCCAACAAAAGCAAATTGAACTTTGAACAATGGTAACTCGTCGAGTATCTCCTAATCGAACGAGCTACCAATATCTATATGTTGATCATCCATATTCGTCTGCTGAGGCATAACGGAAGTGGCATTTCAGGGTTGTTAAACTTGCATTTCGTGTCTTAAATTGTTAAGAATAGCAAGTTGGTTGCTCGGCTCGGTGTCCAAGGGCAAGTAGGATGCTGAAATGTTGTTTGTGTGCTGAAGGCACTGGAAATTTTTGTTGGCCTCACTGTGATGGTTTTCGTCGTCGGATACATCAGAATCACATTATTTTAGAAATTGTACGAAAATCCCACTCATTGATACGTATTTATTTATAAGCCTCTAGAAGAACGTTATTATGGGTACATCGCTTTCCTCTGCATAACCTCACATGATGCATGCTGCTTCTTCATGTGCAGATGAAACGTTTCTCTTTTACCAGTGATGCTGGAATTTCAATCTCGGAAATCTAGTTTTTCTGGTAAGTTGATTAACTTTAAATTTAATCATAGATGCTGATGCATTCAAGCACATTTGAAGTTGAGAAGTTTACGGCAGAGACCTTAATTTGTTTTCAAGGCATAGCAGTATACGCATGTAGTTTAAATGTTTTTATAAAAAAAAAGTTCACAACAATGACAATGAAAAGAGAAAGATGCGGAATCAAATAAAACTTATAAGAATTATTATACAGATAACATAAATTACAAAAACTATGGATGAATAGAACAAGAGAGATTTAGAGGAAAGGCAAACTTACGGTGCGCAGTGCTCATCAGTCTATTATAATGAGAATCTAGATTCCTCAAATCTAAGGTTCATGGCTGTTTACACGGCCGTGGAGTTCCAGCATCTCTTGGTGGTTTGGGTCAACAGAGAGAGCCGCCCGGCAATCGCGGAGAGCAGCTGCCACATTGCCTACATGTTCATGGAAAGCTGCCCGCAAGTGTAGAAGGTGAAGATCTGCTTTGAAAGCAATTGCTCTTGACAATTCTGCAATGGCTTCCTTCTCTTTCCGGCTGTCCATTAACACTGCCAACCCACCCCATAAATAAGTAAACCAAGAAAATCGATTACAATTTCCATTTCTTATCTTCCTTAATTGTATATATAAATTAATCAACACAAATCACTGACATTTGTGTTGATAAATTTATATATACATGATAAAATGTAGAATGGATTCATTCTACACTTTATCAAATCACTGACATTGAAACATTTCTACCCAATCAATTGAAAAACATGCTCGGTTGGGTTTGGTTTGATTGGTTCATATACTAAGTGGTTTACCAGGATTATATGCAGGATAATCAACTGACCTGCAGCTCGATATCTGTAAGGGTATACTCGAAGTGGATCTAATCTGGTGACTATCTCCAGATCTGCTTTTGCGAGATCACGGTCACAGTATTCAGACCTCTTCTCGTATGCAGATGCATTATTTTGAGCCTTCTCAATCAATTTCGTCATTTCTTCATATGCTGCACCTTTATCATATTTGAGAAAGTAGACCCGTGCCAGGCCTTGATGTGCTCTAGTGTGCCTGACTTTGAGGGCATTATTGTAGCAATCTTCAGCCAAGTCGAACTTATCACAATCAACATAGACACTTCCAAGATTGTTAAGAGCCTGGAAGAAAATATAAAGGTGGTATAATACGTTAGCCCATGTTTACATGCATGCATTGATCTGGAAATATTAAATATATCAGTCTACATCACAAGGACTGCATACCACTCATGAATAGATGTAAACCACCGGGTAAGTAAATATAAGGCAACTTTAAACATAGTGTTTAAAAACAAGTACAATCCTGGACCAAGGTCACGCAAAGAATGACCTGCACATTTTCAAGAAACATATCGAAGCAGTTCAAAAACTTTCAATACTCACTTCGCATCTCATGTAATGTCACTCAAAGAATGAATACAACTCCTCTGATAATCTCTCATTTTGGAATATTGTCTGAAAGTGATCACAGGCGCAATTTTGTTGTACAGACCCTCACATATTTACTGTTTATAGACATTGAAATATGCAAATATACACTTGCATGGTTCCACTGAACAATTTGAGACAAGTGTATCAGCATATTTCCTTTCTCAAGGGGTTCAACATTTTTACCGTCAATGTTTGCCTTAAAGATCACTTCATATAATGAACTCTCCTGGGAGTATCAGAAAGTGGGATCAAGGATAAGTATGACAATGCCCTTGTCATTGTTAAATCCCTTATAGTCCACCTAGACTCAAAGGCAAGGATTAATTTACATTTGTGAGAAGCACATCATCGTTTACACATTATCACGAAAGCAAGAAGAATTCTTCATTGGGGGAAATCCTTCGATTGCTTATTGAATAGACGAAACACAGCATTAAATCAAAGAATATAACAAGAAGCACCAACTTAGTTCATCTGCATTTTTTATTTGCTTGTGTTGGACCTATAAATCCTTGAGAACAAAAGTTAACAAAATTCACACAAAAGTTAACAAAATTCACACTTCAATATGGCCATGAAATTATAGGGAACAGAGAACTCTTACCTGGCCTTTTCGTAGCCTGTCTGAAGGACACTTCAAAGCATCTTCAAGAAGTGAGACAACGGTTGAAGAACAAGATGGATCTAAGCTAGAATCAGCCAGTGCATAGGCTTTAAGGAAAAAGGCCTCAAAGGACCTCTTGATTTTGATAGACTCTTCAGCTTTGCGAAGTCCTTCTTCAGAGTGGCCTGTATCATACAAGATCCATCCTTCATAAACCAGACGTTCATGCTCAGTAGATGCATGTTGCCGAGCTAATTGCAAACTTCGCATGGCTGCTTCAGGACAATTCAACCTGACGAAGTAAAGTAACCTAATGACATCACCATGACAACATTCTAAAATTTAAAGAGTATGAAAGAAGGGATTACTATGAGGAAAAGACAAGCTAACAATGGTAACAAAGGGTTCTAATTGCAATAATGGACAGAAAACTAAACTTATTTCATGAGTTTCCTAAGATCACTATTTGGATGTCACAAACAATGAACATTTGTGAGAGTGCAAAATGACTAGGATTCAGTTGCGTATTCTACAAAATGGAGTATGGAATTGATCAAGAGTTCAGGAATTTATAGAATGGATCAAGATTCAAGAGTTCAGCAATTTCAGGAAGTTTACAATAAAATTGAACTTAAAAAATGTACCTAAGTAGGAGTAAAGATTGCCTGAAGTACAGAATTCCTTTAGCTGCATCAGATTCAAGCATCTGGTAAATGACAGAGAGGGATCCAATATCATCTACACAAGACCACCTATTGTAGAGCTGCAACCAACAATCTGCTGTTGTCCATCTCTCAACATGTTCAAGCACAAGGATCCGGAGTTGGGATGCTGCCACTCGTCCCTCAAACATCCTATAGTCTGGGGAGAGTGTAAGAATTGCCTGAACATCACAAATGGCTGCTTGGTAATCCTCAAGAGCTAGATAGAAACAAAAGCGAAGTTCCAAGCATTCTAATGCAAGTTTAAACCCAAGGACCATATTAATTTCTTCAAGTGCAGCTTCAACATTCTGTTTCCTCATTAAAGAAGCAGCACGATACATGTAAGGATAAGTAAGAGTAGGGTCCAACTCAGTTGTTTTCTCTAGGTCTTCCCACTTCTTATTGCCATCACAATATAACGATCTCTCAAGATGCATCCATCCCAGTGGAGTAAAAGAAGAAATTACAGAGCTGAGCTTGTCATAAGCCCAAAGTTTTTGACCTTTCATATTTCCCACTCTTGCCAAACCACATACAGAATATATGTGTCCTGCATTAAAAGCTGCCTCAAATAGATGTTCAGCTTCATCATACTCTTTTCTTAAGAGTCTCACACATCCCAATTGATGAAAAGCCAACAGTTTCTGTCGGTTAGTTTCTGCAGACTCTAACAACTGCTCCAGGAAACAAACTGTTGTATTAGATCGAGGATCCTGGTTCATAGCTGCTTCACTTAATAAACAATATAGTGAAAATGAGGCTGGCCCAGCCATGACAGTTCTATCTTCCTTATTAGCATGGCTGAAAATCCCAACCACTCGATCGTCACTCAAACAATCAGGTAGTTCATGCAAAAATATCTGCAAACATGATGCAGCAAGGACAGGAGATTTCTGTTGAAGTGCATACTCCATGAGTTCCACAGCATCTTCTCTAGACCAAACTAGAGATGCAAGCTTCCTGTCACAAGTATCTTTAAGCTTTTCACAGCAGAACTTATTTCCAAAGATCAAAATTTCCAACAGAACTTCTGGGGGGACATTCTCCAAGCTGCCAGTAATAGTAAACTCTCTTACTGACCTAAATCCAGATGGGGATATGTTGTTCTGAGAAAAATCTATTTCTTCACAAAGCGATTCTGAGAAAGGCCCGTAAAGCATCACATGAAATGGGGCAGAAAGGCCTGCAATTTTTTGTCTGTCACAACCTATTTTCTCATTTCCAATTCTAAAGTTAACATTATCCAACACAGGGTTGGCATTGATCGAAGTATTTATGGAACCTAAATTTCCAGTGACATGAAGCTGGGAGCCAATATCTATTGGACCAAACTCTTGTGCACATTCACCACAAGATGCAAGCAAGTCAGCAGTGAGCTCCTCTCCTTGCTTCTCATATTTTAACCATGCCCCAAACACCAACTTCTCATGCACACTGCTAGCATTTTGCCACGCCAAGCGGAGGCTTCTCCGCATCAGCTTAACTTCACCAAGGCCTCTAAAGACCTGAAACTGTGATAAATAAAGACTTGATCTCTCTTGAAGAGAACATGATTCGAGTTCTTCGTGAATCTGAGACAAAACTTCTACATAATCAACAGGCTTAAAGAACGGTAGAACCAGCGGTTCCGGGATCTTGAGAAGAGATTCACTACAGAGAGTTGACAAAGGAGAGAAAAATAAAACAATTAACTGTCTCACTCTATTAAAAAATAAATTGCTTAATAAGATACGGTAGACCAAAAACAAAAACAAAAAAAAATAGCTTACATGGATGAAGAAGAAGAGTAAGAGGAGAGTTTTGAAAGTTTTCCCCTTTCAACTTGAAGCCATGACTGTGGATTTAAGGCCTTGAGTTGGGAGTCTTTACAGGAATCCGATGGGAAAACGGTCCCCATGGGGCATAAGATATGAAACAATTCCCTGATCTCCACACTAGCCAAGTGGGTTTTCTACCTCAATAATTTCCTAGTCTACAGCTCTCTCCCAAATCGAGAACCAGAAAATTTGGGAAGTAAAAGGAGAAAGATACAAAAGCTAATTGTTGCTCTCCAACAAGAAATCACCACCTTTTATTGGGAGACTTCCGACCCAACAAATAACAAAATTATACAAAGTTTTGAACTTCAAAGTAAATTCTTTCTAGTGCTTGTTATAGATATGCTTACGTTTAGCACCACAAACAAAAAATTCAATTCCAACTTCCAATCACTTACCCCCAGATTAAAATAAAATTTTTGCCTAATAAGAACAAAAGAAAAGAGCTTTTCTTTTCTATGGGAACCAGAACCAGGGTTCAAAGATCTTTCAGTTAGTTCTAACAACGGGAATGAAATAACTGAAGCCGTTATTCTCTATATCTGCATACACTAAACGTGATCAATCTCCTTCACCACCACATATTAGGCAACAAAACAAGAAAAGACCAAACACCCACTAACAGTTACATAAGATCTCTAGACCAGCTTAAGGTCACCGACCACAAACCGAGAAGCATCATAGGGCGAGAGAGAGATACAGGGACCAGTTAAGCATTGGAAGTAGGATGATTACAGTCACAGAAAACGAGCTGCAGCTGACAGAAGGCGTGATGAATCTAACGAGCAAAGGTCTGAATTCCCACCTTTTTTGTGTAGCTTTCCTTGAGTTTGGTAACTGGGAAAGTTGTTTTCTTTTTCTTTTCATGCGTTTCGTTTACTAAAAATAAAAAATAAAAGTAAGAAATTGCAGCCAGCCACACTTCTTGGAACTTGGAAGTCCAGAAGTGATAAAAAGGTTTTGAATGAAGTTTGTTCTTCGAAAGAGTTACGACGTCGTACCTCTGAAAAAGAACCTATATTTAAATAGTTAACAATAACTCATAAAATAGAATTAATTTTAAATTAAAGCAGGAGAATACTTCAATAGTTAATAATACATTTTAAAATAGAATTAAGTTAATATCAAATGTAAAGTAGAAAGAAGTGTTCTGGAGAATTTTGGTTACCACAGAAAGAGCATTCCCTTTGTCTTTTGTTTTGCATTACCAATACCAGCTGCCTAACACTGCCCATTACGTCAATTCTACCCATACTTGCCAACCATAAGCTCATGACAAAACAAGAAATGATGAACCTTTTTCTTCATTCAAATTTCAGGTTTGTTTGTAAAACCAGATGCATCTACTAGTGCAAGTGATGATATGTTGGTTATAAAGATGATGATGAATCCAACCAAACCAATCTATCTAACAAACATTACAAGACAGAAAATCCTGAGTGGAGTGAAGTAATGACAGAGAGGTTTAATTTAATGCAAAACAAAAATGAGATGCTTTCATTTGTCCAAAATTATTTAATTTCCGACTTAGTGACGCATTCAAAGAAAACATCAATTAACCTGCTGGTGTTGAACATCATGAATCGTGATATAGAAAAAGAATGCTTTGTGCCTTCACCTTTCTTCTTCCAAACGTTGCTTGTACTCATTAATTAGACAGAATAAGAATTCCTCGTAAAGTAATCACTTTTTCCAAAATTAAAAAGAGGACTTATTACTCTCAAGGGGTGTGGCTCGATGGTTGAGAGCGAGGCTTGATTTCGGTTAGGTTTCAGGTTCGATTCTCTGCTCGCCCCTCTTGTAAGTAGGGTGTTCAAAAAAAAACAAAAAAGAGGACTTATTATATTCACCTCAGAAATTGCCTCCATATCATGCTAAACATCTTATGATACAAATTCTTCTAAATATGTAGTTTTCCGCATACATATAAGTAGTGCATGGGTTTGCAAATCTTATTGAGACAATATGACGCCGCAAAGATGCACTGAAAGGATCCAGTTGCCTCAGTACGAGGAGTGACAGAACCATGTAAATCTGTCTTTTCATACGTAATTACAGCTACAATACCAAGGATTAGAAGGTATACAGCCATTAAGGGATAGACAAGGGGGGCCTGAGGTTTGCTCCTGCCTGCTAAATGCTTACGGTACCGAGAACCAGTTCATATACATATTAATAGCCAAACACACTCAAAACTTTCATTCATTGCCAAACTCAGTCTTTTTTCAACGTTTCCAGTGTAAACCAGGTCTTTTGTTTTTGCTGGGAGCATCTATGCGGAGTCTTTGCAGGAATTGGTTCAGCTCTTCTTTGTTAGGGATAAAAATACCATCATTAAGATTTTATGCATCTTGGAAAGAAAGAGGCTGGAGGTTGTGAAGGTCCTGCAGTGTTTGAGGTATCTTAGACTTGGGTTGTTCCATCAGTCTCAAAATACATTGGGTTGTTTGGGCCTAGTATGTCAACTTATAGTGCTTCAAATTCACCAGGAATAAATTTTCTTGGACAAGATTAAAGAAGTAGAAAGGATAGGTGGATGACAAGAAAAACGATTAATCTCCTTAAGAAAATCTCTAAGAGATTTAAGAACATTTTCCTTATACCTTGGCCAATAAAGTGAAGCCTGATGAAAATAGACATGGTTATCGGAATAAATTGCACCAATTCTTCCTGTGAGATATGGTTGATGGATAATGAAAAAACATTGTGTAGATTGTCTCTTATAAGATGCTTCTCATAATCAATGTTGTTCGATGACTATGAAAAGTCGTTTCTGTCAAAATATGGTAAAAGGAGGAAGATCAGGATCCCATCATATCCTCAACAGGATCAGTCAAACATTATCTCCGAATTAGGGGCATGATCACAGCAATTAGAATTAAACACCTTTCTTTGTATAGCATCTGTCGTGCCTATATGTGTAGGTCTGTAAATCATTCCAATATAACATATTCTTTCCATTTCATGAGTCTCGCATACCAAACTAAAATGGTATCAAAGCATGGTTGACAATCCTACAAGGGATCTGTCATATCACTGCTCATCATCTACCCAGAAAGCCAACAAACATCCGAGAAACAACCATGTACAAAACAGTAGAAAGTAATCCAAATGGGTCAAGCATCAACCATGATGACCTTACCCTTCAAATCGCAAATCTGTTGAGAAACGGGTTGAACCAATCCACAAACAATCCAATTTCAGACACAGTGAACGTTGGCATCAAATTAAACAGCCAGAATTATACCCTTTGGGCTAGACTTATGAAGGTGGCCATAGGGGGCAAGGGTCGATAAAAAATTAGGCACATTACAAGGATACCTACACTACCGGCAGGAAAAAACCAGCGGGATGTCGGTGGGTCTTTACAGTCAAGCACAAACCTGATGGCACCATTAAAAGATATAAGGCGAGACTGGTGGCAAAGGGCTACACTCAGACATATGATATCGACTACTCCGAGACATTTTCTTCTGTAGCCAAGATAGACACCATTCGAGTGATATTTTCGGTTGCTGCTAACAAGGAATGGCCATTGCACTAGTTTGATGTGAAGAATGCATTTCTTTACGGGGACCTGAAGGAAGAGGTCTACATGGATGTTCCACCAGGTTTTGCAGATACCTTCAGGAAAGGTGAAGTGTGTCGTTTGAAGAAGTCACTATATGGCCTCAAGCAGTCTCGTCGAGCATGTTTTGGAAAGTTTACAGTAGCCGTGAAAAAATATGGTTACAAACAGAGCAACTCCGATTACACTTTGTTCTTGAAGTAGAGAGGTACTCGTATCACCTGTTTGATTATATATGTTGATGATATGATCATTACAGGTGACGATGCTGAAGAAATGGC
Organism: Erythroxylum fimbriatum; assembly: GCA_026770325.2. Taxonomy (NCBI): domain Eukaryota; kingdom Viridiplantae; phylum Streptophyta; class Magnoliopsida; order Malpighiales; family Erythroxylaceae; genus Erythroxylum; species Erythroxylum fimbriatum. The sequence goes on along the minus strand of JANZLH020000156.1, from coordinate 4,938,579 downwards.
CCAACTGAGAAGAAATCTATTCAAGGAATTCGAAATGAAGGATCTGGGGGAGCTGAAATACTTCCTCGGAATTGAGGTGTTGAGGTCGAGGTTGGGGATCTTCATTTCCCAACGAAAGTACATCCTAGACCTCCTAGCAGAGACTGGCATGTTAGAGTGCAAGCCGGCAGAAACTCCGAT
>JANZLH020000156.1:4926201-4937004 GCA_026770325.2 Erythroxylum fimbriatum | reverse complement strand
GTTGCTAGTGTTAGAAGAATGTATTGTAATTGAGAAGAATGTGAGTGATGAATCTTTGAAGTTAAATTTCAATGATGTTTGGTGTTGTTGGATGTGTTTGGAGTGATTTTTGTGGTGTTAGAAAAGGGTTTGAGGTATGAAAATGATAGGAGAGGTTTAGGAGCTTTGGAAGAGGGCTTGGAGGGTGAAAATTGATGTCTCCTGAATGGCACACGGTCAGCCCGTGTGAATCCAGTTCCTGCGCACCACTTTCACCCGAATTGTACACGGGCAGACCGTGTGATTTCACACGGCCCGTGTATTTTGACTCCCTTAGTGTCCGAATTTTAATTTTTGGTCTTCATGAAAGTTGCATCCCTAGATGTCTTCTTTCCAACCGTCCAAAAACAAAGTCAATCCGACATCTAGAACGAAAGTTATGGCGTTTTTACCAAAGTATGTTCGATAGAAATTAGGATATGAACATGTTGAATTAGTTGGGCCATAACTCCTTTGTTCGACCTACGATTGAGGCGATTCTTGTGGCATTAGCTTTCTAACATATTTTCCTACCTTCCCGTAAAATTTCATGGTCATTGGTTTCGAATTCAAGAAGTTTGATCTATTGAAAGTGAGTGGACGGGTTGGAGGGCTTAATCGGGTTATAAACCTACTTTGGATTTTTAAGCATATCTTGAGCTATAGAGCTCAGATTGGGGTGATTCTTGGTTCTACATAAATTAGAGACCGAGAGCTACCATTTTCAAAAGTCAATTGCAATTTTTGTGATCTTTGTTTTGTGGGCTAGCCTTTAGGGCTTGAGATGTTAGATAGTGAGGGCTTGTCTTTGAGGGTTAAAGAGTTTAGGAATTCCGCTTATGTTTATGTGCTTTGATTTTGAACCGATCGTTGGGCTTCGAAAACGGGGCCCAACACTTTTTTTCTTCGAAAGCATAATGTCATATTGTTTAGTAAGATCCAAGAACTATTGAAGTGGGGCTTTATGTTCTTCATGGGTCATTGAGTATAGTAAGATGTTGTCAATGTATATCAACGCACTGTCGAGAATGGGTTCAAAGATCTTTGTCATAGCTCTTTGGAACAGTGATGAGGCAACTTTAAGTCCAAATGGTATAATATTCCATTGATAGTGTGCATTGGGAATGCAAAACGCCATCTTATATCGCTCCTTTGGGTCAATACCCAATTGTCAAAAACTTGCTTTCAAATCAATCTTTGAAAAGATAACATCTTCCTTAAGGAATATTACCTGTGCACTGATCTTTAGAAGAGGAAACTTATCATCTTGTAAAAACGCATTAAAAGGCTTGTAATCAATAATCAATCTCTTTTTACCCCGCCGTTGTTCAAACCTTTTATCAACGTAAAAAGTTTGACAAGTCCAATCAGACTTCGTAGACTCGATGAGTCCTTGTTGAAGGATAATAACACACTCTTCTTGTGCTAACTTTAGATCATCAGGGTTCATCCCTAGATGTGTCCCCTTTGTCGGATTGATATCCTCATTCTTCTTAAAAGGAAGATGGATGAAGAATTCAACATTTTTCCATAGAGTTTTTGGATGAGATAACCGTGCATAAGATTCAAGATAGTAGTTCAACAACTGATCTCTCATAGCTTCATATAGTGTAGGAACCTGTGTAAGATCAAACACATTTTTTATTTCTGTGTACGAACTGAAATAAGTTCAATACCTAAGGCCTATGGGTAAGATCTGTAAAGGTGAGGCTTTACTGTATATGTCCATCCCAATTAGAATGTCTGGGTTAGGTAGATGGCTTCCAAGAACTTTAGTACACACTATACATTGTGAAAAGAATCGAATCTCGATCTTTCTCTTGGCGATAAGCCCAATCTTAAATTAGTTACCGTCAGCAGTAGTGAAATATTAGTCATGAGAAATCCATGCTTCAGGAGGTAAAATATTGGGCTTCATGATTGTTCTGCTGGATCCAGTATCCATAAACTCAATAGCCTTAATGAGTCTATCATATCTATCCTATCGAAGAAGTTCTGGACATAAGGATGAGAAACATTAACTAGTTGAGGATCCAGTTTTAAGCATGTCTATTGTAAAATGTGCAAAGAATCATCCTTAGAAGAGAATAAATAGTCAGAAGGGTTATCATCAAAGGAAGAGACAGGAATAACAAACTTTGTATCATTGTCTTCACTTAATTGTTCCTCAATAAGGTCTTCAAGGTTATCAAAGGAATGAGTAGGTTGAATTGGCTGAATTGATTCCAATAACCTGATATCCTTTTTGTTGTTGTTAGGACATTGTCGTACAAAATGCTTTATTCCATGGATTAACAGGTTTAATATATGAAGAAAAAGAAGAAGAAGAAGAAGAAGAAGAAGGTGGATCTTTTTTCTTAGGTTCTTTCGCTTGAGGCTTTGGTTTTGCAAATTTCTTAGGTTTACTGGAAAGAGGGTGAATGTGCTGTTTGATCAACGGATAATTCATCTTGCAGACTTTTTCATAATTAGTAGCGTCTAGATAGGTAGGGTAGGTAGGAGAAGCATACATGGGTTGAGCAACTGGATAAGTAGGAGGATAAGCTCCATAAACAGTTTTAGATTATTCAGTTTGCATGTCAGCTTCCTTATGTTGAAGAACTTCTTTTACCCGTCTAAGTTCTTGCTCTTTGACTGTAAAGCCTAATCCAAAATATTGTGTTGCAATATAGTGATGAAGATCATCATCAAGTTGTCACATCTGGTCTTTGCAAGATTTGTGCTACTTTTGGATTTGTGAAGAAACAACATCTATTTGTTGATGAGTAGAGTGATTCTGTTAACTGGATTAATCCTTCTTAGAACTTTGTTATGTGCTATTGCGTTGTTGGTATACCAGTTGAGAACTTCATCAGTAATATTAGAAACAATTCTTGTGGCTCTAACATAAGGGTTTGAGATAATTCTATTTGTTTCATCAATGCCTTGTTACAAAGGAGGAAAATCTTCCTCATATGATTGAACCATCATACAAGGTATGAGAGCGGGAGATACTACAGGAATAGGAGGAATTGTTGACTATAATTTGGGGATTGACTCTGAGTAATCTCTGCCAATCGATTTAAGTATCTCACAAAGAGATTTAAGCCTGAGCCCTTCTGCATTAAGACCAATAAATTTGCTGAAATCATCGTCATAATCATCATGTCAAAGATGATATTGTTGAAAAGGCATATAAGTCTTTGACTTTTTCTTTTCGTCACTGTATTGCTATCATTTATACTGCTCATTATCATCGTCACTATCTAACTCAAGGTTTAGACGGAGTTTACAATTTAGTTTACACGTAAAGAGATCTATATCTCAAATGTCCACTATTGTTAAAAAGGCATACAGTAAGTCTTGACTTTTTCTTTTTTCGTTCATCATCATCACTATCTAACTCAGGATTTAGACAGAGTTCACAATTTAATTCACACATAAAAAGATCTATATCTCAAATGAAATGTCCACAAAGATAAATTACAGAGACCGAATCTCCATCAGATTTGACATAATAAACAGGAGAATAATAGTTCCTTTTTTTTCCCCTTAAAACTTCGAATCTCAGATCATCATCAGCAGCGTAAATTCGAGCTCCGATCCCTATTTGGGCTGTTCCTTGGAGAACTGCTAGTCGGTAGGTGGTATTTGCTTCTTTCAACGTTTAAATGGCAAGACAGGAATTGATTTGTCATTTGTCAAGTTAGATTTAACTTTTTCATTTTTCATTTTTCAAAAACCTATTTAAATTCCATTTTCTACCAACTCCTCTCTTTCTTACTAATATCTAAGAACTAATTAATATATAGAAATTGAAAAAGATAATGACCAGCAAATGAAGACATAATGTGCTTAATCCAACTTTTTTTACGACATACCAGAACTAGTAGTTCTGAACTAGAGCTGTCTTGCTTTGCAGCTTCCAAGGCTTCAACGTGGTCACAGAGATTTATCAGCTAAAAGAAATCATCCATCCACCGCCACCTTACGAAGGGCCATTTCATCCTCCACATAATATCTACGCCTTACTTTTAACACCATCACTATTTCCTAGACTAGGAAATAAGCAAAGGAATAATGATATGCTGACAGATTAACTAGAAACTTCGTGACTCAGAAATGGCCAAACCTCTTACAACTGAATTCATCTTGCTACAAACATTTCCCAGGAGCTACATAAACCTCCCTCCTTCAGTATTAGCGATAGTAAAATGGACAGATAGAGAACTTCCAAAATAGTTAGCTTGAGGACACCAAAACATTTTCCCAAGGTCAAGATATTTGGCCATCTGCAAAGCAATGTTAAAGACATCATTTTGCAATATAGCTCTAGTTTATATAAAACTCTTATGTGCACCTAAGGGAAGGATTCAACATACAAGCATAGGAATTTCTTCCAGTGAAGTCTTGACCTTCCCAAAACCAAATCCCCATAGGTATTCCAGCCGAATAGTGTATTTGTTAAAATTGATTTTTATGCATGTGAACAAGTATATCAACTATGGTCTATGCAAGGTATGACAGTTTTCAAGAAAATAAACCATGTTCAGAAAGGTGATTAGTACGACAAAGTCTATTGGCTCCTCAACATATGCATTATATAATAAAAGCCCTGAGCACCTTTTAGTGTTGTTTCACTGAAAACAAGATCTGAAGCAAACTTTGTTACCTTTGACATTTTCAACAGAGCTGCAACGTGTAGGTGTTTCTGGTGGCTTGGGTTGGGGAGAAGGCCAATCCTCACTTTGGTTCCACTGCTCATTTGAGACATCATCTCCCACCATATGGTTGAAGCATATATCCAAACCAGTAGATGAAGGCATTGCCACCTTTCTCTTGTTCTTGAACCTTCATCTAACAAGAGTTTGAGGCCCAAAACAAAGCAAACTAAACTGCTTGAAGAAGTATTGTACAGTCAGAAAGACTCCATTACCAATTAATGATACCTGTCCTTCCGCTTCTCAAGATATCTCTGCACCGAAGCTTTTCTATTTGTTGGACCTTCTAAAATTATGTAAAATGAAAAAAAAAGGAATGAGAAGAAAAACAATACTGTTCAAATATTTGTAAATATTTGTATGAACAGTTTCTATGTAAAAGGTGACAATTGATTAGCCATGTCAGTAGAAATAGGAAGGTATAATAAATTGATGATCTAGTGGCACTAGGTTCACAGTGAAGAAACTGACATTTAGATCAAATTTCTCAGATAAGCAATTGGGAAAAAGTTCTCAAGTAATTGACTGATAAATCAATCAAAAGGTATGCAGCAGTCCTCAGCTGTAAAAATAAGTAAATTATAAGGAAAAAGTACAAACAAGGACATAACATTTACTTTGAAATGTAATATAATCAATAACTTCTCAGAATGTTTAATTAAACCCAATTTTTTACAACAAAAAAACTTGGCCCTTATTTTGACCAATCATTAACCAAAATCATTAAATTTTAGTGATGTGGCATCTGTATTATTTCACAGAACAATTTAGCCCTTATTTAGTTAGATTGTCATTGAAACTTGTTAAATTTTCATAAGTAGCATACATATTTTATCCAAATAAGGGCTAAACTGTTTACTTCTTAGACGTCAGTCGTTTGATTTGTTATTCTGAAAATTAGGAACTATAATCCATTTAGAGTAAACATTAAAATGCATATTAGAGTAAACATTGACAGCTTATTTTACCCTTTTGCTTAAATCATAACTAACACAAATGTTCTTTCTAACTGCAAAATGTACTTTTGGAGACTAGGTGCATTTAGTGGCGGACATTGCATAATTCAGTTATATGAGTAAAAAACTAGAAATGGAAACAAAGAAAATCAAGAAATAGATGGGCAATAAATGTCTGAACATTGATTGGCATCCTTACCCTTTTGCATTGATAGATGGGTTAGCATTGGAGAATTTGAAGCTGTTCTGCCACTCTCAAGTTGGCATGGAAAAGCCCGAAAAGCTGCACTTACGTTAGAAGAAGCATCCTGAGGAAACAGGTGCGGACTTGCCGCAAGCTGCATTATTGCTTGTGCCTACAGATAATCACATTAGTAGGCCAGTATACAATATTGTACTGCACACTTTTTGTGTAAAAGAAACCAAAGCTCACCTTATCTTTTGGTATATCATCATAAACGTTTACCTTCCCACAGTAAAAAATTGTCATTTGTCCTCCTGACTCATCTACTGCACCTGTAGTTCTGACATGTTAAAATCCGCTTCAGTTAGGCGTCTTAACTGAAAATAATTACTCCAACTTCCCCTTTTGAAAAAGAAAAATAATAATTCTCTAATTTGGGTGGTAAAGGTTGAGGCAATACCAGACTATATTTTCAATATACATAAAAGATGCATATACTTCAGTTGTCCCAGTATATATATATCTATATATATATATAGATATAGATATATATATATATGTATGTATGTATGTTGTATACAACAACTTAAGATCTCCAAGAAAAGGGAGAAAATAGAATAGAAAGGGCCTACGGAAACTCAACATGAACATATCAACAGCATCCTGAACATGAAGAACACTGAAAAATGTTGCTTAGAGTTTATTTGACTCCCCATTATTGCCTGGAATTGATATGTGGGTAAATGTTCGCGCCAGTCTACACAAAAAGGATCGATTTTATGTAAACTTTTGCCATAAAAGATAGGCAGAAAGATCAAGTTCCTCAGAAATTGTCAGCTTAAAAGTTGTCACCCACAAACGGGCAAGTGCTGTTCACATTAGAAAACAACATGAGCCTTAAAATCCCATAAATGAGTTTGCTATGAGTCAGACTTTGTTGCTAAATTTTCAAATAAATAACCACTAGGAATCACTTACTAGGCTAGTAGCCAACCGAATGCAAATAAAAGTCACTAGAAACTAAATACGTTAAACACTAACAATAACACAATAAGAATATGTTATAGTAAATAGTAATGGACTGATAGTGGTACACAATCAATCAAGTCATGTCGATGAAGAAAATAGGACGAACCTAGGAGAAACGGAGTCGTTATCGGAGGCTGTGACACCAACCAGAGGATCACCGAGAAAATGAACCTTCGGCGGATCAGGTTGCCTGTAAGGAACAGATTCTTCCGCCGCCGGCACTGAGCAGCGGGTATCCGCGCTGGTTTCTTTGACCGGGTTTTCAGGGACCTAACAATAATAACAAAGAACTAATTATTATTACTCCAATTGGATAAAATAAATAATATCTTAAATCCAATAACTGACCTAAGTTTCAGTCTTTGTTTCAGTTAGTTAACTAAACACTAAAATAACTAAAACTTAGGAACTGTAAGGTTAATAACGCACAGGAGGAATGTAGAGTCTCTTGCGAACGGCGGGGACGTCAGAGTCCGAAGTGGTTTCGAGGAGTGTTTTGAGAGAGATCACTTGCTGGATTGCTTGAGATTTGTTCCAAGACGGTCTTCTCATGCCTGTACGGCCAATCCCCAAAAAGAAAGAGTAAGAACAGATGAAAAGGCACGAGTAAAATACACTAACTCCCGCGACCTTTTTCTTTGAGATATTTGCGACAGTCTTCACGAGTGAGCTGAGAAATGTCATCTTCGGTGAGCTGGTGGAGAGGCTTGTCGAGGAGTGACCTGGAAGCTGTCTCTATGGGTTGCATCGCCGACTTCAGCTGCGGTTGGCGTCAATTGCAGAGTGGTTACGGTGGATTTAATTCGACTGAAACTCTTTGAATTTGGCGAGCAGAGAGGCGAGGAGGAGGAGAGAGAGAGTGAGTGAGCGAGTGAGTGCGCCGAGGTTGGTTGGTTGGTTTGGGGCGGAGAGTGATTGGGGTCGCGGCGTCTCACCTTTAAGTTTGTGGGCTTCAATTATTCTTTTTCCATTATATTCGTACAAACCGATATTGCGAATTCCGTTCTAGATTTAGTATCGAATTGAGTTATACTACAGTATTACTCCCTTCTATTCATAATAAGTGTCGTTTTAGATATATTTTAATTATTCAAAATAAGTTTCATTCTTGACTTTGTATGCATGTTTATAATTTTACTTCCAAAATTAACCTTTAATTTCTCTCTCATCTTCATTACACATATCACAATTTCAAGGCAATTTATAACTTCACGGGGGTCACAAGGTAACTTCATGGGAGTATTAATAAGGATATATCTATAATTTCATTAGCTTTCTTAATAAGCGTGCGCTTTTCTAAAACGACACTTATTATGAATCGGAGGGAGTAGTATACATCGTCATTATAAATTTTTGTAAAAAATCAAACTAAGTAATATTCATTTCATTTCTCATCCACTCTATTCTTAAAAATAATTATTTAATTCCTTATCTATTCAAGCAGGTGAACCAAACACTCCGTAACTTGATAAGAATACAAATGATAAAGAGAGCAGTTTTTAATTAATTAAAAATATAATTATTTATTTAAAAATATTAACACAAAAAAATGCAACACACGGTTGAGAGAATCCTAATCGGTCTTGCTTAAATCTAATATTGTATAACACACGGTTAAGAGAAACCTAAACAGTCTTTGCTTAAATCTAATGCAAATGCATTTCGTTGATAAACAAAAAACATATAACTCGTTCAAAAAAAACAAAAAAACAAAAACATATAATAATCGATTACCTCGGACAGGAATATGCCAGAAATGCATTTGGTCCCTTGCTTCTGCCGCATTGACTTCCGGCATCTTAGGCGAATATGCCAGTATCTGGTTGTTTTTATATGTAGTTACTTTTATATACGGCGCCAACTACCATTATTTAATGTATGCCTGCAAATTCAAATAAATAGGTGGGTTGGTGTTGGGGCTCTCCTAGTTTAAGTGAGGTTATGGGTTCGAACCTTTTCATGTATGCAGCTGTTTAAAATTTAGGGTCAGAGCTTTACTTCTCGCAAGGGACCTATCCGACTTGAACGAGGATTAGTCTAAGTGTAGCTGGCTTAAAAGTGCTTTCTTATAATTGAGACCCGCCTAAAATACATGGTGAAGGGAAAAAAAAAAAAACTGCTAGCCGAGCGTCGTGGTGTACGATTAATTTATTATCTTCCAATAGTAAGGGGGAGCGCGGATTTCAATGATCGAATCAATCACACGTATATATTCAGCAGTGACTATGAAATAAAGTTTTCCAACTGCTCATAGCAGAAGACAAGACGCGAGGTATCAAATACTAAACAAATTTTTATTGTTATTTTCTTTGGTAGGAAGGTAGAAAGATCTTCCAAGTTCTCCAAATCAGCCATAAAATAGTTCTGTTGCCCGTTCTTATTTTCAGTCATCTTTGTTTGGATAATTCTTCAAAGTCTACCTTTCAAGTTAGCGAAGACTCACTTATGGCCTCGAAATCTACTTACATTAAAAAAGTCATAGAACTTCAGCCGAGTCAGGAGAACAAATATTAAACATGGAAATTGAAGTCGCCGGCAGCTAACCGCTTAAACAGGCAACAGCCTCCTGATACAGCCGATACACTCCTGTAAGTCATTGCTAGCCCACAGATTTAAGCTAGAAGCATTCACTTCCTGTATATATATACTATTATCAGTTACAGATTGAACTTTGAAATCATTCAGTCAATCAAAAAGTGTTTGATGCACATCAAGTGAAGCCTCATACAGATCAGTTCAATTAAGGTGTTATCCCTTCTTACAGCCCACCTGTTGACACTTCAATTTTTCATTTTTATGGCTGGACCAAGTCGGACGAGGCAAGTATCCAATTTCACAGGAATAATGCATAAGATTAGTTCCTTTATTAACCGTAATTTGTTTTTCTTTTCCTATTTAATGTGACAAAATTTGGAGCAAATAATATCTTCAAGGCAAACGCCCAATGACTCCACTGAGATTCAAGTTTTGGTGGACAAGCCAATTGTCATCCCTCCCTACCTAGTACTTAGAATACAGAGTGGTACACGAAAACGAGAACAGCAGAATTGATCCCCTGCCACTAACCAAATGGCCTACTCATATACTATGCAACATTAGCAACATTGGAAAGAATGCGTACTTTTTGATGTTTATGGGATTCAAGCTCTAACTAATCCTTTCTTTTTTATCTTTCATTTCATTGGACAAAGATAAAGAATTCATATATAATTTTTGAAGGTTACCAAGTATTTTTTTTCTCTTTCTAGCCCCTTGATTCAATGAGTTTACAAAAATATTTATTTTTTATAAAAAATTATTCTTGAAATCAATCAAATTTAAATTTTGATTAGAATTTTAGAAATCTTAATTTAATTTATGTCATATAAAAATTGAAATTTTAACACTCATTTGTTATTACAAATATTTTGTTTTTTAATTGTTATTTCTAAATACAATTGTTATAATATGATAAAATAATATATTAAATTAAGCATTACGTAGAACCTCTTAAACTTCTTTCTATATATGAAAACATGACTATAATTTGAACTTTTCAAATAAATTCGACCTGTCACCTACACAGGCTGAATGTGGAATTGAGGGAGGCTGCACGCAATGGACATGTCGATCAGTTATATGGTATACTGGCACAAGATTCATGTATTCTGGACCGCATGGACGAGACAAATTTTACTGAGACTCCTATGCACAGTGCTGCAAGGGCTGGAAAAACCCTTTTCGTTGTGGAACTTGCAACATTGAAGCCATCTCTCGCACCGAAGCTGAATGCAGAAGGGGACAGCGCCTTGCATTTGGCCTTAAAAAAGGGCCATATTGACACAGCAAGAGTGCTTATAAATTTAAATTGTGAGCTTATCAGGGTCAAAGGGAAGCACGGAATGACTCCTTTACATGCAGTAGTGGAAATGGGCCA
>JANZLH020000156.1:4902846-4926101 GCA_026770325.2 Erythroxylum fimbriatum | reverse complement strand
TTCTCCCGGCTGCCCGCTTTGGGCTACGAGATCCTGAGAAATCGGACTCGTTGTGTTACGGTGTAAACCGTTGTGTTTAAGGAACTCTCAAGCCAATTGTGTGCATTTCATCTTTTGATTTGTGTTTATAATGCATAATATGTGTCTGATTGATATAAACTCTCATGTTATGCCTTATGTGATGAATTGTGATTATTTGCGATTTATGTGACAAAGTGAGTATTTCAGCATATTGTGTAAATTGTTAATTGTGTGTGTGTGGCTCATTACCCGATGGCTACAAGGGTGTTAGCCACTGAGCCGTGTTTTGCTCACCCCATTTTTCCCCTCCTCAGGTGGCGAGCAAGAAAACAAGTTATTGTATCGGGATTAAGGTTTAGGTAGCATTTGGGATAATTAGTGTAGTTGTGAACTATCATTTGTGTTCATTTGGTTGTAATCGGGCTAAATGCCCTTGAAGTTGTGTATTGATTATGTTTTCATGTAAATGTAAAGGAATTGAAGTTGAAATGTATTTTGTGTATTGTTGTATAGTTGAGCATGACAAAAACAAGAAAGAATGAGTTTGGATTGCTTATGAATTGGAAATGCATAGATGTTTAGGAGTGAGGTTGTTTGATGGCTTTTGAAATGTTTAAAATTTTAAGTTTGTGTTGCTGCCTTTGAGTTGGAGTTTGGATTGTGCTATTGAGTAAGGAAGATTGAAGTGATTTTATGCAGGTTTGGAGTTTGTATGAGTTGAATTGAAGTTTTGGCTAGTTGCATATTTAGGGGAGGTGCTGTCCATTTTTTTTTAAAAATGGGCAGCCACCTTGATTGGGATTTTAGGGCATGTTAGAGTATGAATTTGAGTGAGGGGTATTTCTTAAGGTTTGTAGAGCTCGTTAAGATCTTGAAAATGGTATAAAATGGGTTTAATTCCGACATAGGATGAAAAAGTTATGGGCCTTTGAAAATTCTGATTTACTATTCATTTGGTAAAAAGCACTATTCATATGGTCATTAGCTTAAGCAAGGTTTTAATTCTTTCAATGATTGAAGTGAGCTATAAAATTTTGCTTAAGATTGAGGTCTATAGAATAAATATGAAAGAAGTGAAGGAATGAATAAGATTAAAAAAAAAAATTTATATCGGGATTTCCGGATTAACCTAAGGTTTCCAACGCGAATTCGGGTTCCAGTTTCGGGTTTTGGATTAAGTAGTTGGGTTCCGGAGATGGGATCCAACAGTTCACTTTTCAAGCCTATTCAAAACGATATAAAAGCCTTATATGTGAATTATGTCTCATTATTTATAATAAAAACCAATGACACTTTATATCAAATAATGATATTAACCCTTATAAATTGCCCACTATCTTCTCTATCATATTAGGATAAGCTTAGGTTTTGACTTATTTAGTGAAGTATTTGACTACTATAAATACAAGATTTGATTATTATGTCTTAATAGAAAATAGCCTCAAAACCTCACTAAAACAAGGGGTTTGAGTTTGATATTAAAGTATAATATATAACACACTTATGATTCCATAAAGAGTAATGTTGACACTTGTAACACCCCATGTTAGTGGTTAGAAAATAACACCTCATGTTAGTGGTTAGAAAATTAAGGAATTCTAGTGCATCGTATGCTTTGCATAATTGAGTATTCGCTGATATGTGATTATGAATTTTGACATATACAAATAATCGTACATGCATTTATTGTCATTTTTCAGGTACAAATGATTTATAAATGCGATTAAAATATGAATTGTGAGTTATTTGCGTTAAAAATTTATTTGGAGACCATTACTATTATTTCATAATTTTGGTGAATTTTACAAAATTTATCAAAAATTTGACATGTTTTAGACTACGAAAAATATTAAAATAAGAGACAAATAGAAGTGTGACAATTGTATTAGAAACTAATTGACAAATGGACAAATTATGGAGTGACAAAAGGATAAAATCACGTGTGACATATGGACCTATAGCTAAGAGACAACTGGTAGTTTATCTAGAGGACAAGTGGAAAACATGCAATGAAGACATGTGTTAAGCACTAATGAAACACCTAGGCATGTTTTTTGACAAATAACAGTTCTGCATTCATGAACTTCCTTCTTGCTTTACCATTACCGAAACACCATCTTGTTCATTTATGTATATTGGCTTTTCGATAACCTATTAATGTCACACCTTGCGAAGTTTTCTGCCATTAGAGGTTTTTGATTGTTACTAAATCTTGGTGTCTTTCCAACACTGAAATCTCTTGTTTGCTCTCCAAATTTCTGGAATTTTGCTGAAGAGAGAGAAACTAAGTCAAGTAAGTTTTATGCATGTTTTAATGTTTTAAATGGATGCACACGTGAATGGTGTATATTTTTATGCTTGTGGGTTGCTGCATGCATAAATAATGTTGATGCATGTGTTATTATTTATGCATGTGTGGGTGGTGAAAAAAGAAGCAAATTCTGTTATATGATTAGCAAGATGTAGGGTTATATTCATTGGAATATGATATATGCAGTATTTTACTGAACATACATCTGTATTTAGGTCATAACTTGATTTGTGAATATCCAAATTAGATGGAGTTTGATTTAGAGTAAATTAGAGACATAGAACTACAATTTTCATGCAAGAACTGAATTCGAAATATGTCCTTAAGAGTCTAGAAATTTGGCTTGAAATTGAAATTGTGCAGAAAGTTTAAAAACGCAGTAGTGAGAGAGAGTTTGAGTAAGTTTTGGTTTTGATGATCAATACCTTATGAGCTTGTAGTTGATTGGTTTTGAGATTGTATGGGAGTAGAAATGCAAAGAATATAAGTTAGAAATGGTGTAGGAACTGTGAAATAAGGAAAAAAGAGAAAGTGCAGAAAATGCAGAAAATGTTGTAAACAAATGTTGAAGATGATGAATAGTTGTGAAAATTTTTTGGTTTTGGTATTTATAACTAATCTTGCATTTGGAATTGTTTTAGCATAAGATATGTTGCATGGGTGTAAAAATGAAGAGAATATTAAATAGGGATGAATTAAGGGGAAGGGAAGAAGATTTGCGATTTGTGGAAAAATGGTTGTTGAAAAAGATGGGAGTTCACGATTGTTGCACCAGAAGGGTTGACTCACCCTGAACAACTTTGCTTCTTTTGATCATAACTTTGTCATTCCACCACTAAATGACATGAGACTTAAACCAATAGATTACTAACACATTGTTCTACCTCTTCATAAAAATTGGTAGCTTTTTGAATTGTTTTGAAAATGATTGATTGGATGAAAGTGACGAAATGTGTTGGAATGCTATGAACTAGAGAATTTTCATTAAACATGCTTCAGTATTGTGATTATATCTTGATCTGTAGATTTTCAAATAAGTTGATTCTTAATTCAGATTAAACTTGAGACATATGTCTACAACTTTCTCAAAGAAGTGGAATTTTAATTCTGTCTCTAAAACTTTCAAAATTGGCATGCAATTGAGTCTTGGCTTAGGCTGTAGCACTACCAGGAACATAAATCATGTCTTGTGGTTATTGAATAAACTGTATTGATGTAGGCCGAATTAGACTGAGGTGTCTTCACTAAAGTTGTAGCTTATTCTCTTAGCTTTAAATTGGCATAAAGTTTGTAATTGTTGGATATTGAAATTAAGACTTATGAGGTGTACAACTTGAAGGCATGATCATGCATTGGACAAAATTTCAAATGTACACAGTCTGTGGTATTTAGAGCATAACTCATTGAATAATAAACCAAATTGTATGATCTTGGTATCATTAGAAACTTAAGACACAAAGGAGAAATTTTCTAGAAGAGAGTGTTAGAGAAATATATCATTTTCTTAATCTTATTGATTATACAAAGTTGACTCGAATGAGGTGCTGCCAACAAAAGCTGGAATAGTAATTGAATGTATGAATTTTGGAACTTTTGAAGTACAATTGGTGTTTACATTAGTTTAGTAAGAACATATACCTGAGAATTTGTCATGAACATGCATCATACATATTCAGTATATATAAATGAATTTTTAATCATGCACAATTGTGATTTGTATATATGTTAAATGTTATAAAGGAATGCATAGAGCGACCACTTCCAGATATTGCCAGGACTTTGAGGCAATAAGCAATAAGGGAGCTTTTGTGAGTAATCTTAGATGGTCATACCTTACTTTGTTCTGCTTGTTGAAATTGATTTATGCTGATTGTGTTCTGCATTTTGGACAATGATTGTCTGAGGCGTTTGATGCATGATTATATCATTGGAAGTGCTACTTGCATGTGAATATGATTGACTACTTGCTTTGCACATGAAATGTCTGAAATGACTTTGTTTTGCTTTAAAACTATTGAGTCCTAAATAGCCATGCCTAAAAGGGCCTGCAGCTGCTCCTATGACACTTCGATGTCAAGACTTTGGTCTCTCCTGAGACACTTCGGTATCGAGACTTCAGTCTCTTCTATATAAGTCACGTTACCCGCTTCTGTAAATGGCTTAACAGTCATCTGATTTTATGTTTTGATATATGTTTGATTCTGACATAAAACAAAATTGTGTTATGATTTTGAAGGGTTTATACCCTCTTGGGATATTCAGCTTTATTAACTATAAAATCTGTTTTGAAATGCATTACGCCTGATTTATTGTTTAAACAATCTGTTAATGCATGCTTATGCTATTACATGATTTATTATGGTGAGTTATCACTTTATATAGATTAGTTATTATTCACTAAGCTATATGCTTAGTGCGGTGGATTTGTCCCATGTAGGTTCAGAACGAGGATTATAAAGACTGGGATGAGTCAACCGCAATGGCCAACAGAGTTTGAGTCTTGTTTTGATAAAATGTATTTTGAGTATATTTTGGCTTGTTTATAAAATGTATGATTCCGAATTGTTGTAAGTTTATGTGATAACTATGTTTCAAGTTGGTTTCAGTTTTTGGAACAAATTTGTATTAAGTTCATGTGATATAATGTATGTATGTTTTGAACAAGTTTGGAATGAATTGCAGTGTATGTTTGCTTCAGTTTCTCAAAATACATGTAATGAATGTGTAGTATGTTTTGAAATGCTTCTGTATCGATTTGTTATTTGTTTCTATTTGTGAATCTGATGTGGCACTCCTGTATCCTCCCAGGGGGTATTGGGGTGTCACAACACTAGTTATATCATAATATAACTTTATACATCCTTCTTGATGATGGCTAATAATATCTCTATCATTGAATATGATATGTAAGCCATTTTCCTTACTCTAGGAGTTATACAATGATTTATGACAATCTTTCATATATTTTTTTACTTTTGACTCTATAACACAATGAGTAAAAGCATATATAAAGCATTCTTAATATGATTACATACTTGACAGATTAACTCATAACCTTTTTATGCCTATTTCTAACCATTTAGAAGCTTCCTTATATGGAGATAATTCATCTATTGATTTATACCATTCATTAGGAATTTGTGAAGAGAGGCACTTGATTTGTAGCCTTATATGATGGTTAATAAGGTATCTCTAGGAAAACATGCTAAATGTTGCCTCGCCATTTGCCCCTATCATAGAAGATCAATTAGACTTGCTATTTTGATTATAAGATACTTGCTCTATCTTAATTTAAAATGCATGCCCTAAGCATTTATAACTTTAAAAAATACTATCATTTAAATTTGTACTTTTTATTAACATGTTTCAACATAACTTGTGATTCTAATTTAATGATAATAAATTTTAACTAAACATGGCGCACTAAGTGAAGCACGCATAAAAGTTTCTCATGGCAAGGAACCCATACTTTAGGGCATAATATAATCGTAGTTTATAAAGTCCCTTAATATACACCTCTGCACTACTACTGTAATAACCTGTTCTATACTTAAGGATTTAATTGTTAGATTGAGTCATATCATATGAAAATTCATGAAGTGCATTACATTTGCATGCATCATATTCGCATCTATACATGAATCATGGTTTAGAAACATTGTAAAAATAATATATGGACTCATTTGACATATCCTAGGGTATAAAAGATCTTAAATGATTATAATGTAATTGTATGATGATTATGACTTGAATTTTGTTTGATGGATTATAATTAGTTAATTAGGAATTTATTGTTACAATTGAGTGATTGAACAAAGGATATGTGCATCTAGTCTAGGAAAAATGTTAAAAGATAAGACAAATTGATACATGAAAATTTAGGTTGACTAGGCCTATGAAATAGTGGCACGTGGCAATGGAGAATGAGTGACAAATGGATTAGGAAATTATGAGACAAATGGCCTAGTGATTGAGTGACAATTGGACTAGTTATTAAGTGACAATTGGTAGTTTAGGAAGAGGACACATAACCTACCTCTTTACTTGACAAGTGTCTCAATCCTTACCATTCACATATACCAATGACACACACATGAAAGACCAACTTTTCTTTTGTTCTTGCTATATGTTAACTCCTCATCCTTCTCTCATCATCGACACCCATACACAACCCTTACAACCTTGAGATTTTGCTAAAATTGTGCATTTTTTCACTCCTAAATTTTGCTGCCTTCATCTTATTGCTGAAACCTCTTTTGTGTTTTCATCTTGTTCTTGGAGTATGCTTTATCCTCGCATGTTTAGAGGGCTAAATTAGCTTGAAGATTGAGGAGATTTTGAGCTGAACAAGTAAGTGATTTATTCATCTATTTTGACACATGTAAGCATAACATTCATGATGATTATTTAGGGATGAACTTGGTTGTGGCATTGATGATGAATGGTATTGAAGATGAAGTTGTGCTAGAAATTTGATGGATGAATTGGTTTTGTTTTGATGTATGAAACCGTAGGTTAGAGGCTGTTCAATGGATGATTTTAGATTAGGATTTGAAGTATAATTAAGGTATAATTGAGGTATAATCAATGGACTATTATGATGGTGTTATAATTCGGAAAAAATGAAGGAAATGGATGGTGAACTTTTTGTTCACCCATCCCACGATCGTGAAAGCGGCATAAGCTCCTTCCCATGATCGTGGGCAATACATTAAAGTGACAAAATTTCTGTTTTGTCTTTCCACGATCGTGGAAAGGTACCCTACGATCGTGGGAAATTCTCTGAAACAAAAAAATCTGTTTTGTGTGATTGTTGAACCAACTAAGGATAAGCTACTTTACTTTGGTGTATTTGGACTTGATTAAGGCTTGAAATAAACCTAGATTGTTGTTGGATTAATTGGTTAAGGGTTTGATAAGTTTAGGTTGTTAATTGAGGTTATAACTTAAGGAATGGATTGTTTGAGATCAATGAAACTAAATATGAAATTGTGAGTTGTTAAAGTAATGAAGGTGTTCTTATGGATGCAAATGTGATCTAAAGAATATGAGAAATGTGAATTAGGTATGAATGAATGAGAATTGGGAAATTGTGCGAATATATAATGCTAGAAAATGATTGGTGAATGAATGATTTATGAATCTAGCGTAATCAAGTTTACTTAAGGTATAAATCTAATTACCAATAAGTTATGTACAAGATATGATGTGTAATGATCAAGACTTGTAAATAACGATACATACCATAGAAAGTCAATTGAGCATGCATTGAACATGACGCTTGTACAAGTGCATGATTATATATGTGTGTATTGCATGACTATGGACACACAAGTTGATCGTCAACATCTAGCCATTGCCTAGTTATCAACGCAATAGCTTATTTGGAGCGTACTGTGAGTTGACCTAGATGTATAATCTCAATTATATGTGTGTTTTGTTTCAATTACATGAGTTAACCTAGATGTTTCTCACTATCCTTAATTTGTTTTGTTAAAATTTCAATTACTGAATTGTTACTTATATAATTGTGATATTTTCAAACGTTGTTGGTCCTAGAAGATTGATATTCGGGAATATATTGGAAGTACTTACTGATTGTATGTGAATGTGGAATGTGTTCTCAACTGAATGTTGAATACCAGACTTAGATCCAAAGAATATGATAAATGACTGAGTACATTGAATGAAAGGTATTGATAGCATAATGTGTGAATTGATGTATTCCATCACATTAATATGCATGATCAGATAAAGGAGTTATGACCGGAATGAGCAACGTGAAAAAGAGCTTTAAGCTCAGGAATGTGCATAAAGAGCTACAGGCTCAGTTATTAATGAGCCCAATATCCATAATGGTTACGAGACAATATATGAAATGAGCCCGGTATCTGCAACAGATACGAGATAGTAAATAGGTGCTCAGTCACAACTCACAACAAAGAAAAATGAAAGTAGAGTTATATGTGCATTTACATGTATAACTTTACATGTATCATGTGAAAGATTGCATTGAATTACTAAATTGTTTTAATATGTGATATGCAATATCTGTGTATATGTTGTACTTATTGGAATGTGATGAAAGGCGATATGGTATACATAATGGAAGGATATGATACACTTGTTGAATTTTGGTTATATACTTGTGTTGTTTGTATTCTGACTTGAGTGAGTACTTTGATGATGATTCACGTATTGAGTTCGTAAACTCATCAAAATTGCAACGTTGATTTTTAAGTACAAGGGAGACCTAGCTTCTAAAGTAAACTAGTAGAAGTTTAGTATTTTAAATTTTGGAAACAATAATGACTCAAAGGTCTGGTTAATTAATGTTTGAAGAGTTTAGTTTATAATGTTTTCAGTTAGCATCCCATCTCAAGTTAGCTATTTTGTATATAGAGCAATAAACTCTCAGATATTTTTGTAATGTAAATGTACATGGATTATGAAATGTAATGCTAAAATGTAAGTTATGTTTGTAAATGAAATGGGAAAAGTTGATCTTTGAGATACTTGTGTTATGTGTGATGCCAAAATAAGTTAATGTGATTGCTCCAACGTGTTATTCTCATAAGGTTTGTTCTCGAATATCCTTTGGATTGTTCGAGTATATGCTCTATGTTAGTGGTATGTTACATCATGACTTACTTTTTTACAGGGTTCTACATCTCCCTTAACCCCAGCTAAATGTTTCTTTAATCGGGTGATTTCTCCACCTTTCAAATGCTTGTTACAAAACAAGCAAATAGTATGGTTCCTCATACCGGGAATCAATACAGCATGAGTCCAAGCTGGATTATTATATCTTCCTAAAGTGGGATGATCAGGAGTGCTTGAACTTCCTTCCATTGATCTGTAATAATAAATGAATGCATATATCAAAATAAATAACAAACAATTTCATTACACAATATGCATATCCATTTTGTATGATTACATTATACATAATTCAATTTCATGGAACACAATTTACTATAAGTCAAAAACAACAATTCAATTATTCAACATATATAATCACACAAAACATACATAAACAATTTCCATTTTCGAATTCCAACAAGTTCATTTCTAACATTTTCCAATAATTTCAATTTAACCATTACAAAACATACATAAACAATTTCCACTTCTAACAAGTTTCAACAATTACATTTCTAACAATTTCGAACAATTGCAATTTAAAGTTTCAAATATCACAAAACATACATAAATAATTTCCATTTCAAACAATCACAAAACATACATAAACAATTTCCATTTACAACAATTTTCAACAATTTCCATTTCCATTAATCACAAAACATACATAAACAATTTTTATTTTTAACAATCACATCACATACATAAACAATTTTCATTTCTAACAATTTTCAACAATTTCCATTTCCAATAATCACAAAACATATATAAAAAAATTTCCATTTCCAATAATCAGAGAAAATATATAACCAATTTTCATTTCCAACAATTTTCAGTTACATTAATCACAAAACATACATAAAAACAATTTCCATTTCTATCAATCACAAAACATAGATAAACAATTTTCATTTCTAACAATTTTAAACAATTTCTATTTTCAATAATCATAAAACATACATAAAGCAATTTCTATTTCCATCAATATCAAAATATACATAAACAATTTTTATTTCGAACAATTTTCAACAATTTTCATTTTCAACAATCACAAAACATACATAAAACAATTCTCATAAATAACAATCACAAAACATATATAAAACAATTTCCACCTTCAATGAAGTGTGGAACTGGAAAATGTGCTTATGTATCAAAATCTCAAAGTATTGAAATATAATTTGAAACTAGAATCACCATAAATACCTTGAATCACATAATTAATTATTAAAATTAAGGTAGCTATATTATGAAACCCCCTTTTTTTTTTTGTAAAGTAACACACATTATATATTTGTATACATTGCTTTTGATTTTTTTTAATAAAATTGATGTAGAATCTAACATGTACAAGTCATACTTAAATGATGTAGTCAAGTTAGTTGAGTTAGATAAACCTCATTTATAATTTGTAAAAGTTCAACCTTTGTCAAATGAATTATATGATATATTTGTAAAAAAAGGATATTAAATTTATTTCATTCATGATTAAGTATAGATTAATGCTAAAGGAAATTGGTATGGTAAGCAAACATTTAACTTTATAATATTATAATTTATAAAATATGATTTTGTAGCTATATGTCTATTAAATTAAGTATTAACAAAGCTGATAACAATCAACATTTCAATTAATTCAACACGCTTACAAGTTTCACTCCACATTCACATAATCACAGTCCACTCCAGACTAGTACAAACTTACAATACGCAAAACTTTGGTACAAACCTTTCGTTCCCCGAATAAAATACAGCTAGTTTAATTTGGTGAACTTATGTTTTTCCTTTTTCAACCCAATTTATTTTACCACCATAAAATGACTCATAATATAATTTGACAAATTTATTTAAGAAATTTCTTGACGACGGACATTATAGGTGTGGAGGTTGTCGCAAACGTGTGAGCCCCCCTTTTCTCCTTGAGACAAATGCCATCGCCACGTGCTCGTCTATGACATAGTCGTCACCAGCAGAAGGCGACGTTCTGGCCTTTATGCACTCTTCAAGCTGTTCGTCAAGTGACTAAAATACCCTTAGCTCTTTTTTCTTTCTCAGATCTTGCATTAATATCTTCGTAATTTATTTTGGAAAAAGGAAAAAGTGAGAATAACAGAAAGAAAAAAGGCAACGGCCTGATCTTTGTTTAGGAAAGATGTCCGAACTTGAAGCTGATTTTTAGTCAGCTTTCACGATTTGCAGGCTCTAAACCGCCAAGTATGTACAACAGTATTTAACACGAACACTTGGTGGCTTTAACAAAACACCGGTTTCTAGCAAGATCCCTTGTAAGAAATTGCGGATTCTAGTACAACAGAATCATTATGGTACAACAGTTCCATGCTTATCGCCCTGGTTCAGTACTAGTGATGGTAAACTGGATGACTACAGGAATACCCGTTTTAATCGCTCAATCTCAAAAGCATCTTCGCACGGTCAACATTATTGAACATCCGCAATGAAATCTTAACATGCTCTAGTTTAGACTACACCTTCAAGTTTGTGCGAGAATATCTCTCCACAGATGGTGAACTTTCAATATAATTTCTGCTAGGCACTGTAATTGTCAAACGCATGCATCTTCATATCCACTGAAACACAGAGCCTTAACTATGTATCACGTCATCCATGTTTTTTGACAGCCAGTAGCCTGCATGCTAATACAAGTGATCACCACCACAAAGCATCTTGGCTCTTCAACATGAAAATTTCAAATTTACTTAGATTATGATCTCTTTATTTGTGTCGCATCGCACCAATTAATCAGCTTCTCTTCGACGTTATAATTCTGAGTATCAACTCTGTCTATGCTAAAAAATATAGAACATTTTATCACCTTTGACATTGAGATCAGTAGAGCGATTGAAATTATTTGCCGCATTGTCAACAGAGCTGCCACGCCCAGGTGTTTGAGGCAGTTTGGGTATTGGGGAAGAACATTCCTCCTTTTGGGTCCGCTGATCAATTAATATTCCATCTCTCATCATATGGTTCAAGTACATATCCAACCCAGTAGCTGAAGGTATTGCCATCTTTCTCTTGGTCTTGAACCTTCAACAAACAAGAGTTTGTGGAACCAAAAACGATACCAACTACACTGCTCGCAATATGTATTATACAGCTAGAAAGAGTGGAGTACCTGTCCTTCCGCTTCTCAATATATCTTTGCACCAACGCTTTTCTACTTGCTGGACCACCTTAAAGAATATGCAAAGGAAAAAGGGCTAATGAGAAGAAGAAGAAAATGCTCAACTGTGATTATGAACAAATATGTAGAATTACTATTAATTACCAAACTTTTTAGAATAGGCCTGTGGTACTATAGGCCAAAAGTAACAACTTTGCGGCAGTGTAAATTAAATGGAAAAGGAGAGAGATCATAGTGTAATGACCACTACCAACAGGATCACATTATTGAAACTGACGTCTCAGAATTCACTCGGAACAAAAATATTTGATAAATTACTCGACAATCTATAACAGTAACTCGTTAAAGAAAATTGAGAAACAGCCAGCCATGTACATCAAAATTTTACCGAGGCTGCTTTATCCTGCGGGAAGCTGAAGACTGTTAGGGACCAGTCAAGTAAAACATAGACAGCCCGGCAGGTACGTCTGCAACTACAGTTGCCCCCAAAATTCCGTTGTTAACATCAGTCAAACGTCAAAAAGACACCACCAACAATACAATACTTTTCAAGTTCCATACTTTATGCCATCTTTAACCATACTACTAAATTTATTGTAAAAAAAGAATATTTCAAGAATTTTTTAATACTAAATTTAGTTACTCTAACTGCTCCGTACTAAATTTGGTGATCAAATATTTTCAAAGAATATTCTACAATAATTTAACTATTAACTAAATTAATTTATATTTATAGAATAATTTTATTTATTTATTTATAAAAATTAAATTAAAATCATTATTCTTAATTAATTAACATATACTTTATATTAAATTAATATTATTTACATATATAATTAACATTATTGCAACAACAAATTAATAATATGCACAAATATAATATTTTTATTACATATTTAACTTCTAATCCTCTGAATTACCATATCGTTCCCCCATTATTCTTAAAATATTTCAGATTTACATTTTATTCTTAAAATATTTTATTAATAAATTTATAACACTTATAAATAAGAATTACAAATAAATTTAATATTATATTCAATATTAGTATCGTTTTAAATGTTTCAATGAGATCTTTATAACGATATATTCTATATAAAATAATATATATCTTAATTTAATTACTTATTTAAATTATGTAAATAAATCAAATTATGAGGACATAAAAAAATATGTAAATAAGAAAATAGTCAAATATATCATTTTATAACTTTTGGTGCATGAATAATAACACACTAAATTTGGTGTGTTACTATTCATTACATTAAAATGGTGTCCAATTTTAGTGTGTTTTTTGGAGTGAATTTAACAAACCAAAATATCAACTAGAGTGTTTTGGTTTGTTGGTTGGAGATGGCCTAGGCCAAAATTGGTGATCAATTAAAGAGATAGGGCTTATAATTAGAAAGCTAAAGGCCAGAGAATTTAACACCGTTCAGCATCCCACCTTTTGGCACAATTGGAAATGTCAGCATTGGATTTGGAGTTGCTTTAACACCTGGAGTTTCAACCTGGCCTGGAAACAGAAGTGGCTTTGCAGCAAGCTGCATTATTGCTGATGCCTGCCAATAATCACATCAGTAGGACAGCGTACAATATTACGCCGCATGCTTTTTACGTAAAAGAAACCAAAATTTACCTTATCTCTCGATACATCATCGTAAACGTTTACCTCCCCACAGTAAAATATGGTCATTTGTCCTGCTGACTCGACTACTGTACCTTTAGCTCTGACATTTTAAAATGAACTTCAGTTAATCGTCCGCACCACTATAAAAGGACCTGCCATTGTCCCCTCAAAAACAGGGCAATTATTTTTTGGATGCATGACAACCGGATTAGATTCTAATGTCTAGTGTCCAATATGTACTATCCCAACAAAAGGTTAAGTAAATTGTATCCGTAAACATTTTAAAAAAGGAAAAAATCTCAAGAGCATTTGACAGGGGCCCGGTGAAAATTAACACCAATATCACATTGAAGGCGGTTATCTAAGATTAACCCTTTTTTTCCCCTTAGAATTCAACATGAACCAGCTGATCATACATCAGAAACCTAGGAACGGTAACAGATTTGGTGTTCACGCCGGAGAAAAATTGCCCTCAAGTCTTTGCGCATCAAACTACACTGAGAAAAGTCGTACTGTGAGGCCCAAGTCTACAAATAAAGAAACATCTAGTGGAACCTACTACGCTGCTAGTTAAGGGTCCCCAACCCTAATTACTGGGTACATATAGAGTCCATTATGAACCAAATACGCAAAATAGCCCACAGTGAAAATACAAAAAAGTATCAAGTCATAGTGGTAACGAAATAAGGAGCAACCTGGTAGATTCCAAGTCGTTATTGGAGGCGGCGAGACCAACGGGAGAGTCACCGTGAACATGGACCGTCGAAACTGAAACCTCCACCGGCAGATAGTTGTGGGGATTTTGGGCACTCGTTTCCTTGATCCAAGCACAAGAATTTTCAGGGCCGACACTAACTAGCAAGCTATTAAGTTAATGAATTAAAACAAAATACCTGGAATATTATAACTAACGTCAACGGTCTCGTTTTTATTTAAGTAGACTCGATTGATAATTGCAATTTACGAACTACAAGATAGAGATGGTAAGAGGAGGAGGATAGTAGCTGAGAAACGTACGCGAATGTACGGTCGCTTTCGAGCACCGGGGAGATCAGAATCCAGCGGCGTTTCGAGGAGTGTTTTCAGAGAGAACACTTGCTGTAAAGCCTGCGATTTGTTCCAAGATGGCCTTCTCATGCCTGTGTGGTCAACGTCAAAAACAAGAGTAAGAACAAGTAAAAGCGCTGATTAATACACTCACTGACTCATTGACGGAGAGACAGAGACAGAGAGAAACCTTTTTCTTTGAGGTACTTACGGCAGTCTTCACGAGTGAGTTGAGAAACGTCGTCTCCAGTGAGTTGGTAGAGAGGCTTGTGGAGGAGTGACCTGGAGGTGTAGTACTCCGGCGGAGGCATAGCGTCTTTCCGGTGAAGTACCAGCCGGTGCGTTTTAAATACGGATTGAACTTAAACTACGGGCAGGTAGCTATAGCAAAAGCAACTGTGGGGAACTTTTGTGAGTATTGACTATTGAGTTCGCGGCGTCTGACCTTTAAGTTTGTGGATCTTCTTAAGTCCCTCCAATTGTTCTTAAAGGATCAAGAGAAAAAGTAAAGTAATTACTAATTATTTTTAAAAAATTATATCACGTTTTATAGGACATGCTAAAATTATGCGATGAAAGACAAAGGGAGGTACGGACGATAAGAAAGGAAAGTACCCCTCAGTTGACACGCGTAAAAGGCCCACGTGTTCTCCGGTTCTTGCTTTACTAAATGAGAAGACCACGTTTCAGATTCTCAGCGCTTCTAGTTCTTGCAGATAGGACCACCTGGGCAAATTAATATCGCATTCTGTTGACCTTTCATCACATCATTATAAGCAATCAAAATTTTTATTTTAATACTATTTTTAAATTCATTTATTTAGTAATCATTTTTTAAATTCATTTTTCAAATCAAACTATAAGGTTAAATAAAACTTTATTAATGTGATTAAAAAAAGTACTTTTAAGTTAGATATTTAAATAATCACTTATTGAACAAATGGATAATCACATTAATTAATATAAAATCAATCTATAGCCTATATCTATAGTCATTTATATATAAATCATGACCCTTTTTTTTAAAAAATAATACATCTTAAACTGTAAACCCTAATTTCTCCTTATAAAAATAATTGATGTTGTTTGAATTTGTTGTCTTGTTTTTTTATCTCTAGCTTGTTTCCTTACCTTTTTGTCATAATTCAATCAAAGTCTAGGGTTAGCATAGTCAATCAAAAGGACAACACAAAGCAACACAATGTCCATCAACACCACACTAAAAAAAAAAGAAAATCCGGTCCAACAAACAAGGTCAAGAAAATATAAGAAGTTTGCTACAAAGGATGTAAAAGTTGTTTCTTCGATTTTTGTTTTTTCTTTTACTTCCAAGTTGTTTCAAAGTTGGTTGTTTTAGATTCTAGGAATTTCATGGAAAGGGAAGAGAAGTACTAATACAACAAAAAATGTAAAACAAAATAAGTTTTGGAAAATAAAAAATACTTCCTTTTCTCTTCCATGTTTTCTCTATATCTCATGTATTCTACTTCTTTGTTACTTCTTCATTTCTTCCTACTTTTTTCCTTCAATATTTTCAAAGATAACAAGGTGGTTTGTCTACCCTTGGCCACTCAAGTTAATCCTAGCAAGGATTGATTTAGGGGGCCTCATCATAATGGCCTCCTTGGGTACCTAGAAAAGCACTCATCAACTGGGTGGAGAATTAGGTTTACGGCTGAGAAGGAGACACAATAAGAGAGAAGACAAGGTGTGGTCACAATGGTTGCTTGGGCAACCATTTATTTTTGTATTGGTGGGAGTGAAAAGACAATTGAGGGCATTAAACAACCTAATCTCAGCCCAAGAACATTAATTCAATTCTCCATAATCTTCTATATCCTACAAAATTCCTAAACTATCCCCCCTTTAACCTTTGACCTGACACTTTTCTTGTGTCTGAAACCCTAATTTCCCCCTTTTTGTTGCATTTCGTTGCCTCCATTGCTGTACTTCCTTTCCTTCTTCTAAAACTTTCATGCCTCTTTTTTGCTAAGTATATTTTCCCCTCTCTAACAACTATTTGTTGTTGTTAGTGTTTCGTAGGTAGTTAGTGTTTTTATGTTCTTTTATAGATTAGTGCTTTCATTTTGCTTTTGGGTATTTATGTATAAATCTTTTGCTTTTGTTTTGGGTATCATTTTTATTTTGTGAGACAAGCACATTTGAGGTATTTAAGGTATATATGAATGAAGAAGAATGTGGTTAGGAAGTGAATGGTGTGGACAAAGTCTTTTAACTTTTTTATTCTTAAATTTATATTTTTTTTGTTATTTCTTCCATCTTTTCTTGAAATAATTTGAAGTTTGGAATTCTTTCGAAGTTTCATGTCCCTTTTATTCCTTAGTCCTTATCATTCCCCTTTCTCATGGCTAAATTAAAGGAAATTTTTAAAAAAAATTAAAAGGAATTTTGATAGTTATTATAAAGTTTCATACTTATTTTTCATGGCTTTATTATAAATACCTTAGTTGGTGACAATAAATTTTCTTGTGACCAAGTGTTTCAGGTCATTCAACTAATGAACTCATTCTCTAAATTTTAGACAAGTCAAGCAACCCTACTTCATTCAACTTGGAAGACTCATTTAAGCTTCAGTATCTACAAATATACATCGGTAATGTGCTTGACAATATAAGGTACGCTTAATGTGTTTAAACATTATTTTTATGCAACAATCATTTGTAAAAATAGGTCCTTATCAATATGCAAAGATGTTAGGGTGATTCTATACACTAATAACCAAGAGTAATCATTTTCTTTGATTATATGGAGTAATAGTTAGTAGTCATTAGCTAGAATATGTGGTAGTTTTCTTGATAATTTAAGAATGATGCCAATAACAATAATTGAGAAAATAAGATCTTCCTTCATCTTAGCTTCACTATTAATATAAGTGAAAGATCATGGATTAAAGCAATTATCTCTACTTGCTATCTTAGTTCCTAACATCTTTAGTTTTTCACATTAGTATCAATTCTCATCTATAAATTCCCTAATACAACTATCTCTAGTTACTTTCTTATTCTACAACTAGCAATAAATTTAATAGTTGATAATATCCATTATTATAATATTTCTTATTCTTTTCAGTTTGAAATAACCGGTTTAAGTTGTGTATTATAAATGTTCTCAACATCTAATTCTACTATATCATTTTCTTTATTTGTAATTTTCGTATAAATTACTCGTTTATTGCTCAGTTCTTTTTTATTTTGTAGAAAATATGATACAATATATTTCGAATTTCATTTCAAATCAATTTCAATATTGCTTGTCTTATATACAATGTCTTCATTGATATTTATATAAATGTAAATGAAGATGGATAGTTGAGATGGGAAATTAATTATGTTCTATAATGGGACGTTCACTTATGTGGAAGATGTTGAATATGTGGATGGAGATGTTAAAAGCTAAGGAATTAAAATTGATATGTTTTGTTATTAGGAACTTGAGAAGATGCTCATAGAAGATGTTAAAGGATCCAAAGTAGATAAGTTATATATAGGACGATAAACGATAGTATGATGAAGGTGAGAAAGAGTGATGCATACATGATGAAGATATGTAAGCTCATTGCATAACATAAGGTGATAAAGATCTATGTTATTCATGGATCTGATTTGCTAGATTTATAACAAAATATGGATGATGAAATTGGTGTCGAATTTTTGATGATACTATTGATGTTGAGATTATTACTAAGATTGCAGATAATGTCCCTGTCATTATCCTCGGTCTACTGTCATAGTCTATTAATGAAGATGTAGTTGAGTAAGAAGTTGTACGTGTAAATGATAACAAAGTTAATCCAACAGAGCAAAAAAGGAATGTATTTGTTCATATAAGGATTAGAGAGGAGTTTGATTTGAGTTTGGATAATGAATAGTTGGAATTATCTAGTGATTTAGCTATTTCATTTAAAGGTTGACACTTAAAGAAAAAGAAATGAGAACAATATATGCAACATGAAACAAAAAAGGAAAAGATAAAGAAAAAAGTGCAGCAAATGATGAACATGATAATGATGGAAATGATGTAAAAAGGAAAATAAGATGGATTACTTTAAATCAAATGATAATTACAATTTTGAAGAATAAGGTAGTTCAGATATGGATGAGGGGAAACATAAATCCAAACTTCGTAGATTCAACCCTCATAAGAAAAAGATTGAGATTAAGTTTGGTATGTTGTTTGATGATTGTAACTGATTTAAAGCATGTCTTTATAACCTTATCATTAATGAAAGAAGGGAGTTAATTTTTACTAGGAATATCAAACTTTGAAAGCTAAATATGTGAGTAAATACTATAAGTGGAATATTTTAGCCAACATTTTAGTTTTTCTGGTTATTTTCAATTTAGCTCTTATAGGTATTAGGGAATGACTACTCACAAATAAGTATATAGGTAAGAGTTTTTGTATATAAGCACACATGCAATTCCATTTTCCTTAACAAACGTGTAGGTTCAAAGTGACTAGTTAAAAATTACTTTAATTAGGACTCGCTGCATCAAAGCTAAAAGATTTGAAGAAGTTTGTTAAGAAAAATATGAAAATTTATTTTGAGTACAATGTTTGTTATTGATCCAGGAAGCATATGGTAGAAGAAACACGAAGAGGCATAAAAGTAAAATATAGCAAGCTTTGGCATTA
This sequence comes from Erythroxylum fimbriatum, assembly GCA_026770325.2. Classification (NCBI taxonomy): domain Eukaryota; kingdom Viridiplantae; phylum Streptophyta; class Magnoliopsida; order Malpighiales; family Erythroxylaceae; genus Erythroxylum; species Erythroxylum fimbriatum. Next base: position 4,906,649 of record JANZLH020000156.1, on the reverse strand, counting down.
CAAGGAAGATTTTTAAAAATCAAATCCTAGTAGCAGAGTTGAATTAGTTATTGAAAGACCATCATTTAAAGATTATTTATAACCATCATTCAATAGAATGTATATGTGTTTTGAATGTTGCAAAAAAGGGGTTCTTAGCTGCTTGTAGAAGGCTAATAGGACTACATGGTTACTTTTTAAAAGGTATTGTAAAAGGTGAGATATTGACAACAATAGGAAGAGATGGAAATAAGCAAATGTTCCATATGACATGTGTTGTGGTTCATACTGAAACAACATATATTTAGAGCTAGCTAGTTTTTAGAGTTATTAAAGAAAGACTTGAATTTAAAAGACATAGGTGGATGGGCAGTGACTTCAAATCAACAAAAAGTTTTTCTAAAGTTTATTTACTTTTATAATAGAAATATGCTCGTATTATTTATTTACTAACTTTTGTCAATTGAATGTTATAGAGGGTCTTATAGAGCATTTGATAGGTAACACCTAATGGCTATGCAAGGCACATATTTACTAATTAGGGAAAGAAGAATCACAAAGGATTTAAATTGGAAAGACTATTCCAGCAATATAAAGTCATCAAATGAACCTAACTTATTTTTATGTTTTAAGAAGTTAGAAGAGGAGTTAGAGGATGCTTATAAGGATTTACTAACAATTCTAAAGTAAAAATGGTCAAGAGCTTATTTCAACACTTTATTTAACTACAATATTATGGATAACAGTCTTTGCAAAGCGTTTAATGGATGTGTAAAAAAGAATATTATTAAAAAGAAATTAGAGTACTTGTGATGAAGATATTGATTAAAAATAGAAATGAAAACCAGGTGGAGAGATACGATCGGTCTAAGAATTAAAAACAAGTTGAGTGTTATAAGGAGTTAAGTATTGATTGTAAATTTGAGAGTAATGGTGGATTTGACGTAATACACAAAAGATTTAAGTATGTTGAAACTTGAGACATAAGAGCATACTTGTAGAAGTTGGGGTGTGTCAGAAATCTACAACACCAACAACAAGAACATAGTAAAACAAAGAATATCCTAAAAAATATGTGTCCCATTAGTTTATGAAGGATAAGTATTTATGAGCTTATCAACATATGATGGAACATATAACTCCTGAAGATAAGCCACCATTGTTACATCCAATCAGAATAATGCCAAGTAGGCTAAAAAAGAATATAAGAAAGGGTATTTGGAAGAATTCCACTTATGCAACAAGTCATAGAGAGGGATAAAATGACTTATCAAATATGCCTTAAATAAGGACATAGCAAAAAAAGCTCTAGTGAAAGGCATATCACAAGAAGCTTTAATTGATGGACATATCAACCTGAATGTAAGTTCAAATAGTGATTTTGATATTATTTGTATGTATCTTAATTGTATATCTTGAACTTTTTACTTGTTTTAAATATAGGCTATGTAAGATGTCTAAGCAAGTTGTTACTATTATTCCATCAAATCGACCATTAAATAAAAGAAAAAGATTACTCTATAGATATGGGACATTGAACGATAAGAATCATGAACCATTATTGACAAGATGAGCCATAACTCGATAAAGATTATGGGAATTAAGAAATTACTAATACTTATGGGCTTTGAATTAATTTTGATAATTAGGTTACCCATTAATTATTTGTTGTTATTTTTTTAGGAAGAAATAAATGCAAGGATGAGGAACACAAGATCAAAAACATCACTAAATTGAAGTGTCAAAAGTATTAACATTCGTTATTTTGTAAACGTTGTTGCTTGGAATAATGCCCATAACATTAACTTTTGGTTAGTTTGTTTTATAAATCAAAGAATAAGATTCTTTTTATGGTAGGTTTTAGGTATAAGCTATTGTCTCTATACCTTTTATGTAGTAGCTACTGCATCTATGCTTACTCTTACTTATAAATTTTGGAGATAAAACCTTCAAATGAAATGATACCATTTTTACTCTTTCATTATTGAATGATTCTATATAAGCTAACAAATCCATTCAATTTCACAACAATAAATCAAAACGCTTAACAATTTTTTCCTATGGTTGGACCATTAACATTTTTCTTACTGTCTTTCTCAAGGAACATTAAACCTTCTATTTTCTCTATATTTCATTTAATGATTGAATGAGGTGGACTTAATTTATTAGATACAAGTTATCTTTTTCTTGGGATTCAGACTTATATATGAACTCCAATAATTTTGTTGAACCAAGAGAGTTTCAATTAATGTTTTGATGATAATAATACTAATAATGAAGTTATTATCTAATGAGAAGTAATATAAGAACAACATGCATTTATAAACTCAAGAAGATAGTTCATGAAGTTGATAAAGAAAAGTTAAAAAGTGTTATAACATTCAAAGTGAAGATCAAGTCAAGAATAAAAGAAGGTCAAGGCACATCGAAGTGATTTATATTTTGTATTATCAATTGTAATCTCACTTGTTAGTTTGGTAATGTCAAGGGCTCACAAATCATAAAAATTTTGTCTTACCTTATTTCATAAGTCATTTTATTCATCAAAAGGTGTTAAAGCTTTTGTTTTTAAAAGAAAAGACTTTTGAACTTTTAAATACTCTTTAGGGAATATTTTGGGAAGCTTTTAAATCAAAATTACGTTAAAGAAATTGAGTTTGAGTATTTAAACTTGTTAAAATCATGTTTTAGAGGAGGATTGGTTGACCTATATGCGTTAATGGCTGACCAATATATGTTAAAGTTATCAAATTTGATATATGGAGAGTTTGCAGTAATATTGGTTGATATATTGGTCGACCAATATGTCATATTAGTTAACTAATATATCCTAGTGGTCAATCAATATAACGACTAGTGAATTTTGTACATTAAATACACATTGATCGACCAATATGACTTGGTGATTGACCAATGTTTTCGAACTAGCATTTTGACTACTAGTGTTTAGCTTCAATGACTAGTAGGCGTGCTAAATTATAATTAGATGTTTTCTTATTGGTTATTGTAACAAGAAGTATTTGAGTGGCTTTTACACACATTTCTAAGTGTTTATTAAGCATTTGAGCATCATTATAACATATTTATGTGAGTGAAACTCTATAGAGTTGTTAAAGTGATAAAGTGAGATATTTAAAGTTGTAAGCTTTGGTTGAGTTATTATATGACATTAAGTTTTCTCTTCACTATAAAGGAAGAATGTAAAAGGTTCCTCTTTTCCCAAAAAATATTATAAAATGGTTATTCTTTACCTTGAAAGAAGAACTTCAATAGAATTTCAAAAAGAATATTGAGAGTAAATGTAAACAAGGTTTGTTTGCCGGACTACTATAAATTGGTTTGTGTGATCTCTTCCCTATCATTTTTAAATTATTATTCAATTGTTTGATTTATTTACAATAATAAAATTTCTTTATCCTTATATACATTAATTATTAAATTGAGTCTATTGGATTGAAATTTTTGTTAAAGTTTATAAATATTCAATTTACCTCCTCTTGAGTGTCATTAAGAACTAATAAATTTGAAAACAATAAGATAAATTAAGTCATTATTCATATACATAAAATCTTACTAAGTCCATTCATCCATTCACATTAATAATAACAACAATAATGATTACAACGATGACGACAACAATGACATTAACAACAACAACAACGATAACGACGACAAGAAGAAGAAGAAGAAGAAGAAGAAGAAGAATAGTAGTAGTAGTAGCAGTAGTAGTAGTAATAATAACAATACTAATAATAATAATAATAATAATAATAATAATAATAATAATAATAATAATAATAATAATAATAATAATAATAATAATA
>JANZLH020000156.1:4809363-4831903 GCA_026770325.2 Erythroxylum fimbriatum | reverse complement strand
AACTAACACATTAATTGTCACATTAATTCATATCATATTTAATGCTAACATACTTGAGTGTTAATTGTAATTAATACAAATTTAATTAACTTAATCATGCTTAATTAACATAATTAAAAAAAATTCGGGGCTAACACCAATAGAGAACCAGTTGCATACCAAATACGTTAACAGCCACTCCTAGAAAAAAAATCACAGCAACAGTCCCTTCAGCCCAATTGTCACGTGATGCAAAGGAAGGCCATACAAGATAGAGTTCTATCATAATTAGAAGACTTTACAAGATAGAATTCTATCTTTCATACAATCTTTTATCAGATATTATCCCAATCAAATCCAAGATATTCTATGCCATCTTGATTAGAATTTGAAGCTAATTAACATTATCTTGGAAGTTCAATTATCAAATAATGTCAAAATTAATAATAAGATATATAACATATATCTTAACAATCTCCCCCTTTTTGGCATTATTTGTCACATATTTGAAACTTCCCCTAAAGAAGATAATTGGACATATAAACATCAAATGCACAAACCAAGAACTCCCCCTTAATCAAACATCAAGTTCCAAAGAACATCCATCAAGTTCTTTAAGTTCAAGAAACATCCAAAGAAATAATAATCCCACAATTTTCCAATCATGCAAATTTCTTACCTTTGGGACAAAAAGATGTCAAAAAAACAAGACTAATAGCCATGGAGATACATTAAAATCTCCCCCTGAATTGAACAGTAACCAAAAACAATCTGATGTCTTCCCCTTAAGACAAAATAATGCAAAAACGAAGAATGTCTTCAATGCTATTAGTCTCAACAAATAAAGAAGCATAAAAATCAGTAGTAGGTGCAGCAGAAGAATCATAAGCACGCAATGTAATTTACTATCAGTTAATACATATGCCAACATATCATTGCTCACTTCAATTCCATCTTCATAAGACTGATCAAATTTATAAACCCTATCATCAAGCATAGCCTCATGAATACATTAATCAACTAAAGAAAACTCATAAATAAAACTCATAAAGCCTAAACGATAACTCCTTCGAACTTTTTTGTTTTTATTTTTAATAAATAACATCAAACTATACTTCAAAAATGTAAAGTACACACTCCCTGTCTCCCTCGAAGAAATTCAAACCTGGGTGTATTTCTCCTCACATTATCTCAGTCATCAACTGTCTGATTGATTTCTTCATCTGAAGTAACTGACTTATCCTCAATCTAAACAGTTGCTTCAAAAGTAGTAACTAACTGTGAATCTAGACAATTTCTTGTTTTTCCTTTACTGTGTCTTTTTGCTTGTACTTGACCTTTTCTAACCCAACAGTGCTTCGGTAATATGGATTGCTGCTGGAAATTTAATGGAGAGTGTCTAGACTTTCGGTTTTGACTCCTTTGAAACATCATTTGTAACAACTTGTAACATTCGGTCTTGTGTGCTGATTACTCCACAAAAGTGACATATAGGTATAAACCTATGATTTTTCTTTGAGATTTCTCCTTGGAAAGATCTGGTCGCACCTATTTTCTCATCATTCGAGTTAGAACATTCACCTCTATAGCCAATGCCTTAAAGATCCCCTAAAACCTTACCGATTTTGATCAACTTTTCTGTGCCTCAATTCAACATTCTCAAACCCTTTTCGTTACTTGCTAAATTCAGTCTGGCTTCACCAAGCTCATCTAAAGCTACCATCAATTTCTTCTATAAATCTTGGATAGTGTTCTTCATAAAGAAGTATTCTTCTTTTAACCTTTCATTCTTTTTACATGTTTTCACCCATTTTTCATACATCATTTTGTAAGCCTCATAAAAATTCTTCCTTTTATTATCTGAACCACTTTCATCATTATCGTAATCTGATATTGAACCTTGACCTGATCTGTCTTTGTTTTTCTCGAAATTTTCTCATTTGCCCCCTTTTTTGTCTTCAATTACTTCCTTCTTAGTTACTGTTAGGCATGCAACTGGATTTTTGCTATACAAAGCAACTAACACAGCATTGTTCACAATATCTTCTGTACTACCATCCTCACTTTTGGATTCATTCCCGTTCCAAGTGCTCATAAAGGATTTTCCTTGTTTCTTCTTCAAAGTATTAGCACATTCCGCTTACACATGCCCGAAGCCTTGACACTCATGACATTGAATTTTCTTCACTTTGCTTTCACCCTGTTAAGTTTTCCCCTGCTGTTTGAAATTACTATTTGATAAGCTCCCACCATTTTGCCTAAAATCAAATATATCCTTCTTCACTTTCTTTAACCACTTATTGAAATTTCTTGCCAATAATTCCATATCCTCATTCTCATCAGATTCATCTTCTACATCATTTATACCTTTTCCAGTTTTAGCTTGTAATGCCAATCCTTTGCTCTTTTCTTGTTTGCCCCTCAACAAATTCATTTTGAAATTGGTAAGAATTCCAATTACCTTCTCCAACGACAAGTCATTGATATCATGAGCCTCCTCGATTGCTGCAATTTTTGGAATAAATCTTGGAGATAGTTGTAATATCCCACTACCATAGAGTATATACCCGAACATTCAGAGGATATTCAAGTACATATCCTATAACAATGGTATATTAGAGCAAATATAATCTCTTAAATGGCATCGTAAACAATATACAATACTTAAAACCTCAACACTTCATTTCATTCATTGATAAAAGTTTACATTGTATTGAATCAAATAGTTACATTACCAAACATGAGAAAGTTTACAATCCTTTATACTAATGTTCTATATGTTAAAGAAACTACAAATAAAATCTATAACTCCTCTGATGTCAACTGACAGTCCTTTGAGCCATATCTTAATCCAAAATATTCCTCTAGAAAATCTTAGGAGTTAGGTCTCCTGCCTCGTACCTGAAAAGTCACATTGCAATTTTTGATGAATTTTGCGAACTCAATGAGTGAACCATCATTGATGATCTCACTTAAGTCAAATACACAAATATCATACAACCACCCATTTTCACAAACATTTTCTATCTCAATAGACATAATGAATGACACCCATTTCACATACATTCTTTCAGAACACGTATAACCCAATCAATCACATTATCATGGCATGTCACTTTATATCACAATTTTAGAAAAGATTTCATAACCATATATTTCATAATCATAAATATACAAATGCAGATGCATATAAGACTCCAGATTCATTATTATTTGTTGTGACCAAGCATCTTTCAGATACAGATACTGACCTATTGGGCTCATTCAGATACAGAAAACACGGAGCAAAGCTCTACGTGCAGAATTTTGAGCTTAAAGCTCTTTCAGACTAGCTACTCTGATCACAATACCTTTATTTAAACATGCATTTTATGAAATGCATCAAATAACTGAATATTCCATTAATAGCATTCACTTATGATGCAAGATATAATCTTACACTCATCGAACCTCAATCCGGCATTCAACTTTCGCTAAGTATTCTATCATCATTCAAAATTTAGTTGCAAACAGATATCATTCAAATTTCAGATGCAAACAAAACACTTCTAATACATTCCTTAATATCAAACTCCTTAGACCATTAAAGTTCGGAATTCACATACAAATCACAAACAGTTCAATAATTAAAAGTTAAATAGAATAAATCGATCCTAGAAAGATCATCTAGGTTGACTCACAATACGCTATAATTTATGCTATTGCCTTGACAGTCTGGCAATGTCTGAATGGCGTCTGACTTGAGCGTATAAAATCACACAATTCCCACATAATTCACATTACAAAGTCGATCAATCAAATTCATATTCATTTGTGCACATATATACATATGTCATGTTCAATGCATGCTCAATTGACTTTTCCTGGGTATGTAACCTTATTCAACTTTCTTAACCATTCAACATCATACTTTGTATACTACCATTTTGCAATCAAGTATGTCCCTTTAAAATGGCTTGAGTTACTCCAAATTCATCAATCATACTTTACATTTATCCTTGAACATTTCCATGATGCAAAGCTTCTTATAATACTCACACAATTTGTACCTTACATCTGAAACTTTAGCAAGCTAAATCTATACATTCACCAAAATTTTTCCAGCAACATATACTCATACATTCATCCAATTCTCATTCATAAATACCCTATTTTCTTCAATACTCATTCATCCATACCTTATACACATTATTCATGTCCTAAAGATCATATTTTCATTAAAAGGACTCACTTATTCCTTTCACAAATCAAAATTTCTAGATTTGATCTCAACACATCCAAAACAGTCCCTTCTTTAAGTTATGACTTCAATTAACTATATAAACTTATCAAGATATCTTCTCGCCAAACTATTTCACAAAAGCATTAATAAGACATCAATAATCATTTTTCATATTTTATACTTTGACTAATTCAAGCTCTAAAGTCCCCAAAATTATGAAATAATATAAGGTTCCTGCAGAGGGGTCTCTCACAGGCAATATTAGGAAAACAGGCATAACTCAAGATCTAGTCACTATTTAAGCGAGCCACTTTCACAGAGGTCAACCTAAGCCCTATATCTACAAATTTCATTCTTTGAGTTTCTTCAAATTCATGCCCTAAAGATATGTAAAATAGGTCGAAAGAGGAAGATGAAATTGAACCAGAATTTCGACCTACAGCTATAATTTTCTAGATTTTGTTTTACACTTTATACCAAAGTTAAAAACAGCCTCTTTATAGTTCATCAATTATAACTCTATTAGGCCTGAATCATACTCCAATTCCTCATCAATAACCACTCTAATTACAGTTCAAAATTATTCAATTAACAGCTCACAAATCCTAGTCTTTCATGCATCAAAAACCAAACCAAAAATATATCCTTCATTATCATGCATATAGGTCAAATTCTTTCTCAATTCAAGAACACTCTTCTAACAATTTTCTTAGGCATAAATCCACCTTCTTTATGCATTAAATTCTAGTCCAATACATCCACATAATGCCCTGTACTCCACAGTTTCCATATACCAATAACAAAACAAAAAAACTTCTAAGTTCATGCAACATTTTCCAGTACATATCTTCACCAATATCACATGCATTTCATTCCAATTCGAGCATCATTCTCATATCATTTGACATGCCACAAAACTCAGATTGTTACTTACCTATTAGGCTTCCCATTTAACACAAAATTCCATATTAAACAATCTTCCTAAGCAAGCAAAAATCAACGCAAGGTGAAACTGAGTTGTTTTTTTTTTTTGGACAGCAAGGTGAAGACAACTTTGAACAGATTTCTTGGCTATTTGGTGTAGGACTTAAGTGTGGTTTTTGTGCAAAACTTTAGCTAGGGTTAAGACCAAAATAAAAAGAAAATTTGAACCAATTTTGGTGGAGAAAGGTGAGGGAATCAGCAGAAACATTGCTGTTGGAATTTGCTCCATCATCATGCTAGGTGTCAACTTCTAAACTGACCATATGTCTTAAGCATATAATACATTTGGCTAAATAATTAGCTGCCACTAATCCACATATTAGGTTGCCATTTGTCCCCTACTAAATCAGCCCATATTTCATTCCAAGATTTGTCCACATGTCAAGTAATAATTGGTCCAATTATCATTTAATTACTAGTCCATTTGTCACACGTTTAACTGTGTCAAATGTCACTCAATTTTAGGCTTAATCATTGTAATTTTCATATATCAATTTTTTTTACCACTTGGCATTTTTTTCTAGACCAAATGTACACTTAATTCATTAACCTCTCAATCAATAACATTTAATTCCAATTTACTAATTGAAATCCAATCATACCAATTCAAGACATATTAATTCACAATTCACATCATGTTCACTTAACTTCTTTCATACCTCGGGATAAGTCAATTAAGTGCATATGCTATCTTTGTAATGTGTACAAATATCAATTTGTGTATGAATGCTAATGTTATGCATGTATATGTAATACTTAATCTAGGGTTAAACCCTAAGCATATACCGAAAAATAGGATATCACAGTAGTGATCTCAGCGTCTTCTTTACTAATTTCAGGTTAGAGTATTTCTTGTTGAGTTGACGTGCTTGGTTTGCTATGTCACGCAGTCTCTCATGGAAATCTCCAATTGTCTCACTATCATCTATCTTCAGTTCTTCAAACCTCACAGCTAACATCTGAAGTTTTGAGGCTATCACAGATTTCGATCCTTCATGTATAGTTTGCAAAGTGTCCCACGAATGTTTCACCGATTCACAAGCTGATATCATAGCAAAGCAACCTTCATCAACGGCACTGAAGATGGTGTGCAGGGCTTGAGAATTTCCAAGCGCTCTCTCTTCTTCAGCCCTTATCCACTCAGATGCATCTTTAAGCACTACTTCTCCCTTTTCATTAGTCGTCATTGGACGTGTCCAGCAATTTAAAACCGAGTTCCATGCTCTTGTTCCTTGTGCCTGAATGAATATTCTCTTACGTGATTTCCACGTAGGATAATTTGAACCATCTAACAACGGTAGCCTGATGATTGATGCCCCTTCTCTTTTAGCTATAATTGTGAAACAAGGATCTGTACCAACTTGTTATACGAAGTTCTGATTCGGTAACCTCACTCTGATATCAATTGAAAAAAAATCGAAGGGGTGATTGTGGTTTCTGACAAACACAAAAATCAGAAAAATTAAAAGCACCAAAGATAAACAAAATCGATATTTGTTAACGTAGTTCGGCACACATCCTATTTCTGCAGGGCCTACCCAGCTTAATTCTTTCACTAACGACAATAGTTTTATACAAGACTTTACTGAGCCAACACCACTCAACCCTTGATACTATCCCTCGTCCTTACTACCCGTGAAAGAATTTTATACCCAATAGTACGACGGCCTCGTACTAACCTCAATAGAGAATTTTTCTCAACAATCTTATAACGAAAGAGCACTAAATAAATAAATTTTCTTCACACGCAAGGCTCCAAGAAAAAAGTCTCACAAATTAATTACCATGTGTGTTGTAAAAAGGAGAAAAACACAGTGATCACCATGGTCAAACCAAGACCTTAAAATCACACCAACATGTCTTCCACTGAGAACTTTTTAACGTAGTAGTAAAAAAAATAATCAAGACCTAGAAACCTTCACACCACGCACAACCAAGCAAAGTGCAGCACACATACGCAGGCGTAGAAACCCCAATGGAGAACCAACTACACACCAAATACGTTAGCAGTCACACCCAGAAAAAAATCACAGCAACAGTCCCTTGAGCCCAATTGTCACGTGATGCAAAGGTAGGTCATACAAGATAGAGTTCTATCATAATTAGGAGACTTTACAAGATAGAATTTTATCTTTCATACAATCTTTTATCAGATATTATCTCAATCAAATCCAAGATATTATATGCCATCTTGATTAGAATTTGAAGCTAATGAACATTATCTTGAAAGTTCAATTATCAAATAATGTCAAAATTAATAATAAGATATGTAACATATATCTTAACAATATGATCTACTATATACTTAGTATTATCTAGTAAATAAAATTTGATAAAATATGTAGTTTATTATATATAAAATTAATTAATGTATTTTTAATTATTAATAAAGTACGATAAATTTATATTCATAAATTCTTAATAAAATACATTAACCATTATATATTGAATATTATTATAGTATTTAATATAAGTTAATTGGAAAAAAGCATTAGAGTAGAAGGATATCGTATGAATTTTGTTTATGCAACTTAAATCATGTATGTATGTTTGGCTTTATGTATATTTGTTTGCGAGGTGTACTTGGTGATGATTGCTTGATAATCTAAGGAAGGAAATAATAGATCTTAGGACCAGTTGTTTCTTGAAATCAGGTGACAAAAATGAAGCAACTCCTTATTCGAATTGTTGAATGAAGCATACAATTATAAAAGCATCATTACTGATATTAGACCAAAAATAATAGCTTAATTAATGACAAGTTCGATCAAAGAATAGCACCAAAATCAATTCTATATAGAGATGTCAAAAAGGGGTCGAGCTGGTATAGAAACATCAAAAAGGGCTCGATCTGTGCTGGCCCTGTCTGATTTTGGCCCTGGTTGACCAGACCACAAGTCAAGGCCAAGCGGGTCTATTACTTCCAAAATGACATTATTTTCGAAGTTTTTCTCAAAAAAACAACAGGTCGGGCCATGAACCAACCCATCTCGACCCACTAGGCCACGGATCTAACCTGACCCATTGACATCTCTAATTCTATATGAGCTACAAGTTTGATCATTTCCTTTTTCTCCAAAAGTGTACGTTTAAACAAAATATAACTTGAACCTTAACGTTTTGAGGCATTCAAATTGAATCTTAGCGTTTTCAAAATGTTTAGATCATACCCTAAATAGATTTAAAAATTGACTAATATGGTATTATTTTATATTTTTAATTAGAAAGTAGGTGTCTCTGTCACATAATTAAATTTTTTAAATTAACCAAAAAATAGGTTCACAATCACGCCGTAGCGAGGCCATTATTTATAAATTTTGAATAGTTGATTTCACTTGTTACATCACAATAAAATTTATATTTATATATTTTAAATAATGAGACTCACTTGCTATGTGATAGTAGGGTTTGTTTTTTATTTGAAAATAAAATAATATTACATCAGCATTCATGTTTAACTATCAAAGATTAATCCCTTAATTATGAATGTTTCAGACGTCGCTTCAAAATGTTAAGTTCTATTCTAATAATATTATATTGCAAACATTGCATTTTTAGTTCGGATAACAGATATTTCAGTAAAAAATAAAATATTATTTGATAGCCAAAATTCTAAGCGTTCTACTCATCAATTGCTTGATAATTAAAGAAATGAAACGAGTCGAGTAAAACAAATTATAGTCTAGTAACTACACAAATACAAACGTAGTGAGGGTACTGATTAATGCGAATATGCTAACTCAGAACTGAAAGTCTAATCATTCTAATTGTTCCGAGGCCACAGAGCTCTGGAGGCCTAAGCTTCTATTTTCTGTTCCTGTTTTGGGCTACAATAGAGAGAAGCCTTGAAACACCTTCAGTCCACATATCATGTTCCCTCTGATTCTTGCACTCGAATTCAACGATCCCTCGTGCCGTCGTTTTCAGCCCAAAGTATCGATGCTCGTCGCCGCCTTCAAATAGATATCTGCCCGGCCATGCTGGCATATCTTTGCACACCTCTAACACCACATCTGCATCACCAATGAAAGAAAATTTACAACTGAACCCTTTTTGTATGTTGTTGTTTGATATATGCAAAGAGAATGTACAGTTTGTGCTCATCAGGATATTGAAAAACAATTGCAAGTGTAGTAGGTTGAGAGTTTTTACTCTTTTTCTTCTTGGTGATTGTCCCTGCGACATGTCTACTCTTCATTTTTAGCATCACCTATAAGAAACATTGCAAGTTCCTCTTTGAGTCAGATAAAGAATGTAAAGGGTATGAAGGTTTGCCGAATATTGTGATCAAGAACACCCACCTGTCCTGTCCTGTGCAAATAAACAGAAACAATTTTCCAATGTAGATCGCCTGGAAACCAAATTGGCATCAGTTAACTATAGACCAATATTACTTGGTAATTAAAGAAAGTGCTGAGACAAAATAACATTACCTTTGCGAGTGCGTTTGAGAAGTTCACTGCCCTTGGCAAGAAACTCCAGGCTACAGGCACCCAGAAACCCTTCTCCGTAAACAACCTCACCACTGTAGCTCCGATTGTGAAGCCCATTATTCATTGCACCACATGTTCCGAGGCTTTTCTCTGCAGGAATCACTGCAGCTACGTTCACCACATCTTTCAATGCTCTTGCCTTCAATGTTGCCGCCCCACGAAGAGCTGCAAGTGATCAAAATATTTTCTCAAACCCCATGATTGGAAACACTAAACACTATACTCTTTTTCTTTTTCTTTTTCCCCCCTCTTTTCATGGATCAAAGAATGCGCTTAAGAATTTCAATTGCAAAACACGATCAGCCAGAGTGTAGCAGTTTTGGGGATTGATACAACCCATCATAGCCATGCTCATGTTTGTATCAGCTGCAATAGTTGCAATAAACCCAGCAACTAAGGTCCTAAGAAGGGACTGCGGATAATACTTGGACAGCAAGTGGTAAAGAGGAAGTGAGGACACTACCTGTGGCTGCAGCTGCGGTGAGAGTGGAAATATCGTCATGAGAACGAACATTGACAGCAGAGCTGACTACAGAAGCAAGATGGTCACGCTCAGCCCCCATAGCCTCTGCAGCCTCCACGCACTGTGCAGCTACCAATGTGGCTGCAGACGCCACGGCCATGTCTGTCTTGGCCAATTGCTCGTTTCCAGCCGACGCTGAGGAAGAGGCTGTTGCAGCGGCAATGGCAGCCACTGCCGCAGCCACCGCGGCAACTGAAACGGCGGCATGAAGCTGAGCATTGTGAGCTCTGCTCTCTTCTTTTTTCTTCTCTTTTCTGTCCTTTAACCACCTTCCAACTGTCTTTGCTCCTCCGGCTTGTGTGCCGCTGCCGGCACCGGCACTAGCTCTGCCGCCAGTGAACAGCGGGTAGATGGTTTTGTGTGAGCGCAAGTACTGATTGATTAATGCAATATTGTTAGACAAGATCTGTTCTTTGGAAAAGCTTGAAATCCAAAATTTACAGAAAACATAGATGCTTCCTTATTATAATGAAACTAGCTGGGGAAAACAAAACAGTCAAGAGACAAAAATCAAATTGTTTTACATGAACGTTAAGAGCTAAAACATCGTCAAACAGAACAGTAGAACAGAACTGTTTCTAAGCAACGAAAACCCAGATAAGAATTTGTTGCTCACGTTTTGTATGGCAAATGAGGAAATCTTATGCACAGTTTTATTAATGGTATGAATGAGGGTAATTAAATTGATCATAGGCTAGACTTGAAATGACTTGGGCACGACGAAACAGGAGTCAGTCCCAGTTTTGCTTCAGATGAGCTAACACGCAAGATCATTACATGTGAAACATGTCTATTTCAACCTCAATTTTCTCCCCTTATCTGCACTTCTTGACAACCAGTCTTTTCATTTTTCACGACCCTTTTCACCACGTTAAGATACGTGCCATAAAGTATGTAGAGGTCAGTTGTCTATCTGATTCTTACACTCTACCTGATAGGATTTTACTGACGTTACTAATTCATCCTTCATCACGTTCCTTAACCTTTCACAGCCGCATGATCAAAATTTGGTTTTCTATTTGATTTAGCGTGTTTGGTTTCTTTGAGTGGGAATTTTCTTTTGGCGGGTAGAAGATGCTTCTTCTTTTGAGAATCCCAAAAAAGGAAAATTTGAAAAAGTAGAGAAATAAGTTGTGGCCCTGTGGGACTAGGCTAGCATACAAGCTAACGATCATTTGAACAGCAGACTCAAGACTGCTTCTGTAGAGCAATAGCTCAGCTCGGATTGCAGCCTTTCTTTTTCATCCCTTTTGGATTCTTAATGGCTTTGATGAAAGAAAGAAAAGAAGAGCATCAACCTTGGTCAACAAGACACCTATAAAGATCTTAACGGGGATGAAAAGGTTTTATTGGAAGAAGACAAAAGCATCCCTCTGTATTTTCTGTAATACTGAATAGTGAATACTTCTAATAAAGTAACCGAAAAATCAACCAAGCAACATAGGCCTTCTGCGGAGGGAAAGCTTTTTGCTGTGGCTCTAATTGTCTTAGTGCCCTATAAAGTAAAAGGAAACCACACCTGTTACTGTTCCAGAAAGAAAGTATAGCCTAACCTTAACAATGTCATCCAAATCTTCAGAAGGTGAAATAGGTGGACTGTCCGATTCTGCCAAGTTCAAAGGTCCGCTGCTGTGTGAAAGCCTCCCTGATGTCAACGGTGACACTTCCTGCAAAAGAGTATGAAATCCCATTACCACAATATGACTCAGTTATAACTGATAATCAAGTACAATGGAACGTATGTCTCACTGATTGTGACATGATGCGTTCGAGGACAAGCTGAGACGTAGCAGATGAAGCAAAAGATAACTGATAGGAAGGCATGGTATTATTAGCAACATCCTCGGTCTTCTCGCGGGAGATGACATCTTCAGGTAGAGAAGTAGGCTTGTTATTAGAGTTAGCAATGTAAGAGAGAGCTTTGGAGACTTCAAGGCCTGGCACACTCCATGACCTTGAAAGGAACTCCATTGGCAATCTTGGGCTCTCAGGCAACTGAATGGTGCAAAGAGGGCTGAGTTCCGGCCGTCGGGTGTTGATCAGAGGGGTATCTTCCATCTACAGGTTGGTCTGAGCTCAATCAACAAAGAAGAGTACGTAGTGGTTTTGAAATTTGGAGCAATAAGTGTTGTAGAATGTTGGCTTTATAGTAGAGGACCTAAAGGAGCTGTAATGGCCAATGTGGTGAATAAAGAGGGTCAAGGTCTTGTTAGTAAGCATGTGGTCATGTTACTTTTGCAGTGCCACTTGGCTTTATCACTGGAACCCACATTTTCGACATATCCGCTTCCTGTGATCGATGTCCGAGTTGAAAGAAAACAAATTTAAAATTGAAAAATGGAGGCATAAGAACTAGTTAAGACATAACTTTAGATACGAAGATGGGGACACAGCCTTGCCCTTGCAGGTCTGAAAATCGGCAGCGGTATGACATAACAGGACGAGGCACTTGGGAGGTGACCACAGTGATTGTGTTCATCAAACCATCTTAAAGGTCTTGGCAACATCTTGAGCCGACAAGTTTGGAGATGCAAACAAAATTTGAGCTGAACTAGTTATCTTTGCCTCCACAGTTTTGGACACAAAGCTTGCGACTGAGAACAAAGCAATATGCTAAAATGCAAATACGCGTGCCCATATTGCGTCATCTTCTCCCTCACCCCTTTTGCTTCTTACCAAAAGTAAAGCATCCAACATTCTATCATTTGCTTTTCTTACACACTGTTCCGATCACAAGTAGTCATCAAAACTCTGGCCTGTCATCTTGTCTTTTGCTCAGTCAACACTAACTCTAGGGCTAAGACCACAGTTCATCATGGGCCTAAACCGCTACTACTTCAGTCACCAAGTGAACAAGCAAATCAATCCCTGAAAACACAATCCTCACGAGCCTGTAATTCACATTACAATATCGAAAGTTAGAACAGTTGTTTGAAGTAGGTTGCTGACTCCATTGACCCTCATGGCTCAGGTTAAAAAGCAACGATGTCATTCGTAAACGGCATTTGCCTGGATGAAACAGAGCCTTGAGAATCCCCCATTCAGTATGTTCGGATAGACAGTCTCCATCGGGAACCGTGATCTTTACCGACTTTGGATAACGTGACTCTGTACTGGGTTAAAACTTTAAAGAAAGCAATCGATAAAAGTAATCAGTTCCACGCACGTAGCAATCGTAGTATGTGATAGCAAGTAGCAGATATAGGCAATTTGTTACGAGAACTTTAAAATCAGAATGGGAGAAACCTCACATAACGGACTATAAGTTT
The DNA here is from genome assembly GCA_026770325.2 of Erythroxylum fimbriatum. Lineage (NCBI taxonomy): Eukaryota > Viridiplantae > Streptophyta > Magnoliopsida > Malpighiales > Erythroxylaceae > Erythroxylum > Erythroxylum fimbriatum. The sequence goes on along the minus strand of JANZLH020000156.1, from coordinate 4,818,433 downwards.
GCAATTGTGTTATTTATATCCCAGCACTGGTTTTTTCCGCTACATTTGATCTTTGTACGTGCAGATGACCAAACAACTCTGATAACTAATCAGACTAAGGGTAAATGAAAGCATTGCCCTTTAACTAGAAAACGTGATCTTTCATTCTCTTCAATACAACTTTCCAGTTCAATTGCATCGTCTCATCCCAATTTCACATCAATTCGTCTATATTACCAGTCCCAGTCACCTTCTAGTGTTAATATTCACCCTATAACCTTGTAGAGGGATGAAAATTACATGCGCAGAGAGTTTGAAAGTGTTCCAACTAGGTCAAATGTACACAGTTAGAAAGTCTCTTTGAAGCTCTTAGCTAACCAAATGGCAGTTTCCCTCGGAGAAACCTTCTCAGGACCAAATGGCTTTAGCAACACCCCAAGCTCATCAAACCGTTTATCTTGCAAGAGCCGTGCACTAAACTCAAGCAAACCTTCTAATGCCTCTGCTCGTTGTTGGTATGACGAGGTGTCAAACCGCCGCTGTTGGGATTCAGAAGATGATCGGCTTGATGTGCCACTTGTAGGGTTATGCTCTGAGCAGTCACTTCTATTCTGTGAAACTGGCTGGTTGGTATTTGTGAATTGGGGTTCGGCAACAACTTTGTCCACAACCTGGACCATGCACTTGTCCTTTGTGATTGACAAGTCAGTGCTGTCTCTGGAGGAAGAAGAGCATTGTGCTGAAGTTGATGATGTTGCCTGGGCAGGAATGAGCAGGTCTTCGGAAGAGGCCAAAGGAAAAGCAATCTTATCTATCCGTGGAGCATTAACAGAAATATCAGGAGACTCCAACCCACGAATCAAACCAACATTGGCTCTATACGGAGTTTCTGTGGTTGCAGCTCTAACAATGAATGGCAGTGACACTCTACGATCTGGATGGGAAGATTTAGTCACTGGTGTACAAAATGCAGGAAGCTGTAAAGAGAACACACAATTAATTGAATAAATAAAGGTTCTCAACTTAATCAAGCAACTGAACATCAAATAACTGACTTTTGCCTTTACAACAACAGAACCGCATCAAGGGTAGTCAAACACAAAAGTGGAACTTCCTAGTATAAAAACCTACTTGACAGTGCGAGGTGATCACTTGAGCAAAATTTTCAAAATCGCCTCAGTAAAACTAGGCCTTAGGCCCACCCTCAAGAAAACACTTGTTTATGACTATTGTCAATGTAGTTTTTATAGTAAACAATTCAATAAACAGGATACAATACATGATAGAAGATTAAGGCATTTTCAAAGCACCATGCAGCAATCAAGCTTAAGTAGGCAGTTGAACTCATTCCTCCAGATAATCAAACCTTAGAACCACCTAAAGAAATATTATAGTCAAAGCAAATGCACAATTTTGGTCATACTTACTGAGTCACGCTTTGAAGTGTTACTTCTTGACATTGTCTGTCCCCTTGGAGTAGCAGAAACTTTAGTTGATATTAATCTTGGGGATTTTGCAGTCACTGAAAACTTTTGGGTAGCTGCCACCTTAGTAGTGTCTCTGTGGACAATGCCAACAGATAATTCTTCAAACTTTGAATTTACAAAGCCTAGGGGTTCCTGTTCTATTCCAGAGGAATTGATGGCGTGTTGTTCAATTTCAGATATAATAGGATTCTGGGATCTATCATTGCTGAATGATCGCCTTCTCTCTGGGTCATTTAGAAAGGAAATAGCTTCTGGCTGCAAGAATCTTGTTTTCTTTATGAAGTTGGATTCGGACCGTTGGACAGGGAAAGTATGTCTCCTGGGGCTGCTCAATTTCAGATGTATCTTAAGAACATAAGGTTGAAGATGTGGGTGACTGAGCAACTCTGAAGCCTGGCACAGAAAATTAATTTTAATGGAAAGAATAGATGGTCTATCCAATGTTAACACACCTAAAGACATTCCCTAAGCTGTTAATTAACGTACCTAAAGTGCACCTAACCAAAGATAGAGTTAGGAAGTCTTTTAGCCAGGACCAAATATAATAATCTACACTGATCTTTGCATGCCCAAGCCAATAATAATGGTCAAGCACAGGTTTCTCATAATGAAAGTGATTAAGTAAAGTAAAATCCAGATAAAGTAAATTTCTTTGAAGATATTTGGCATCATAGGATAAAAGAAAACTTAGTGCTTTAGGTTTGAAGTATAAAAGCTAAGGTAATTATTACAAAACTAGAAGCAAAAGCATAAGTTACATTATAACAAAAAACTCTCGAAGATTCCCTCTTTGGTTTCAAAAGCCAAACTTTCCCGCCCTGGCTTTTTTCCTTCCCGCTTCTTCCTCCTAACCTTCCTCTCCTTGGTGTCCAACTTTTAATTGCTACTCTAAGGAGACAGACAATGTCAAGAAGTAAGTCATACTCACTTTAGATTTTAGTCATATTGTTGACCTTGTCTGTCCCCTTGGAGTAGCAGAAATAAGTCAAAGCAGATGCACAATTTTAGTCATACTTACTGATAGTGAAGTGGAGTTGGTAGACTTATTTTTAACTGGACGACTACTCACTTTATCAGTGAAGTGGAGTTGGTAGACTTATTTTTAACTGGACGACTACTCACTTGGTCCAATAACCAGCAAGGAGCAATGCTAGTTCGTAAGAAATTAGACCGGTGTCTTGTTAATGCTGAATGGCTCAACAAGTTTGCACACTCTTTGGTCCACCTTGGGGAAAATTTAAGTTCTGACCATTCTTTTATGTTAATACAAAGCTCTGCAGGAACCAAGGAACATGGTGCACCATTTCGATTTTTCTCTGGCTTGATTCACATGGAAGGATTTCAAAACCTTCTTAACACATGTTGGTAGCAGGAGGTGAGGGGATTCAAAGCCTTCCAGCTGATGAAAAAATTGAGGATACTCAAACAGGAGATTAAAAGGTTTACACGTAGCAAAGTGTTGGATATCTCTGTGCTGAAACTCCAACTTAAACAGGCACAAATGGACTGTTACACTCAACCAAATGATGTCAACTTACGGGTAAAGGAAGTTAATCTTCTAAAGGAGTACCAAGATGCCTTGAGACTTCAAAATACCATTCTAAAGCAAAAGGCTCGTGTGAAGTGGCTTCGGGAAGGTGATACCAATACAAAATTCTTTCATGCGTCTATTCTGGCTCGCCGTAATTGTAACCGTATTATCAAACTCCAAGATAGCAGTGGAGAATTTCACTATGATCAAGGGGTGCGTGAGATGGCGAGGTCGTATTATGCAAAACTTATGGGGCCTAAATGTGTTACCCGGCCAACTATAAACATGAGGTGTCTTCCGGGAAGGGGAATCAGGTTAGAGCAAAAGGCAGAACTCATTGCCCCTGTTTCGGCACAGGAGATTAGGAACATAGTTTCCAATATGAATCCCTCCAAAGCCCCAGGACCGGATGGGGTCTCTACAAAAAATTTTCAACGATCTTGGGATACAACCGAGGCGTTATGTACAGAAGTTGTTTTGGAATTCTTCCAAAACTCGAAGCTAGTGCAAGAGTTAAATCGTACCTACCTCTGTTTGGTGCCTAAGACTAAACATCCAACGACTTTGGGAGAATTTTCGACCCATCTCATGTTGCAATGTCATATACAAAGTAATAGCGAAAGTGATGGCTAATCGTCTTAAACAGGTACTGTTGGACATTGCTGATATTTCCCAAGGTGCTTTTATACCTGGTCGTAATATCGAGGACAATATTCTTATTGTTCAAGATCTACTAAAAAATTGTGGCTCTAGGAGACCTTTGAGAAGTTGTATATTGAAGATTGATCTGAATAAAGCATACGACACCGTTATTTGAAGCTTCATTAGAACTTTCCTTGACATTCTGAATTTGCCTCCTGGGTTTGTAAACTGGATCATGGAATGCATTCACTCCCCGCCATTTAGTGTTTTGGTCAATGGCATCCCATCCAATAGTTTCAAGAGCTCAGAGGGAATCAGGCAGGGGGACCCCCTCTCCCCGTATATATTCAGTTTGGTCTTGGAGGGATTATTGAGACTCATCCAATCCTTTACTACCTCCAATGGCAATTTCAAGTATCATCATAAATGTTCTGACATATAACTCACTCATCTCTGTTTTGCTGACAACCTCATGCTTCTTTGTGCTGCAGACGCAAACTCAGTGAATGTCCTTATACAATCGGTGAAGTTATTCTCTGAATGGTCAGAACTAAACATCAATATGTAAAAAAGTAGCTTAATGTCCTTATGCAATCGGTGAAGTTATTCTCTAAATGGTCAAGACTAAAGATCAATATGGAAAAAAGTAGCTTATTTGTCTCAGCAAATGTGCAGAATTCGAATGAGCTTTGTAACATAATGGGTTTAAACCTCCACCCCCTTTCTCTTCGCTATCTAGGAGTGACCATTACTCCTGGCAAACTAAAGTTTGCTTAATGTCTTCCTATTTTGGAGCGCATTAAGGTAAAATATTAGCTTGGCAAAATCGGTTTCTATCTTACACTGACCGAATCACGTTAATTGTCTCTGTGTTGAGTAGTCTCCATACTCATTGGTTAGCACATATGGTGCTTCCAAGGAAACTCATCAAGCAAATTGAACGGCTGCTGAAACAATTTCTGTGGTCAAGGAGGTGTGAATCGGTTAAGCTCGCCAAAGTCAACTGGAAGGAAATCACAATTCCAAAGAAACATGGACTCAATATCTTATCTACTGAGTCAATGCAAAAGGTTTTGCTTAGCAAAAGAATATGGCGCTTATTCTCAAATAAGGAAGCACATTGGACCAATGGGTACACAATGTCTATCTTCATAACAATAAAATGTAAAAGGTTTTGCTTAGTAAAAGAATATGGCGCTTACTCTTGTTATTTCAATGAGTTGTTTAAGATGAACCACTGGATCTATCCCTTGATCAAACATGGAATCAACGAAGGTCATAACACATGGTTTTGGTACAACAACTGGCTAGAGATTAGCCCCTTGCTAAACCAACCGGACTGCTTACATCTAAGACACCGATTACCATTGGAAGCTAGAGCTTCCGACTTGCTACAAGGTGGTGAATGGTGGGCAAATTTTCGAGGGTGCTACCTACTTAGAGAATTTCTACCTACGGTACCGCCAGCGCCCCTAATACAATCTCATGGACCCCTCACCCGAGTGGGGTGTTGACCACAGTCTCCTGTCACCGTAGTTTCAGGCAAGACGTACCGGTAATCCTGTGGTATCACCTAGTCTGGGAAAGCACTTTGAACCCCAAAGCATCCTTCATTACGTGGCTAGCCATCAAAATAGGCTCTGTACTAAAAATCGCTAGTTTAAATCTTCAAATACTTGTGTCCTATGTCAAAATGCAGATGAAGACCGAAACCATATGTTCTTTCAATGTGTTTATTCAAAACAAATCTGGAGTCGGATCCAACACATGACCAACGCTGTGAACAACTGTTATGAGTGGGGTCCTACTCTAAGATGGTTTATTATTCACTCCAACTCAGGGAAAGTTAACAAAGTTCTACTCAAAGTCGCATTTATCACCACTATCTACATGTTCAGGAAGGAATGGAACTATCGTATTTATCGGAATGTTGCTATAGAAAAATATCAATTAGCTGACAAGGTACTAAAGTGCATCCGTGAAATACTTCTGGCGAAAGGGGTCGAAGATCAAGTAACCCCAATTATGCGATCAAGATGGCATCTCCAAAGTGAGTGACTAACCCGATTGTAATTCTAAGCAAGTCCCCTAGTGAGTTTCTGTATAGCTAACATTTAGATAGGAGTTCATCTGGAAGTTGATGATTGACTTACCTTGGTAATTTTGTAGTAGCTTGGCTATTGATTATCAATACATAATTCATTTTATAAATTAAAAATTAAAAAAAAGTTTGAAACACTTACATTTGCCCCTAAAATCAATGTGGATGAAATAAGAAGATAAGCATAGAAACATCTTTCTCATATTAGCCAAATGTAATGTATATGGTTCTTAATACTATATAGTAATAAGAAGTGAGAAGAGTAGGATTGAAAAGAACAACATACACTGGGTCTCAGTTCTGGATTTTTCCGCAGCATACTCTTGATAAGACCGCGGCTGAAAAGTTATCAAGCAATCAGGTAAGAAGATCTTGTAACCTGGCAAGACTTTTTACTGGTCCACAAGTGAAACTCATAAGACAAGCATTAACTACACATTACTCAAGGAAAGAATATACTCACAATGCACCAGAATACGCAGTTGGAAGAGGTGCCACTATAGACTTGTTTATTTTGTTGATCAGTGCTTGCATATCCTGCCCAAAAAGTGTTCAGGAATTTAACTCATTATATATAAGGTTTAGACTATCTAAATATGCAAATATCATGCCATGGATTTTTTAATTGGTTAAAGGAGAATTCACTATCACATCAATCGCATAATAGGTTACTTACAAAAGCTTTAAATGCTGGTTTATGAGCTGCCATTTCATATATGCAACATCCTGTAAAACACATTATTCAAGTTAAAACATAAGGGTTAGAAATGATATCACTAATAAGCAATTCACAACAATTACTAAGTTCGAAGAAAGGCAGTGTACCTAAAGACCAAATATCTGATTTAGAACCATAAGGTATATCAGCGAGAAGTTCAGGGCACATGTAACTTGGAGTTCCCACAACCTGGCCCAGAAGCGTAAATTTCAGGTTAATCATATTAAGAAGCCGATATAGGTTATAAAGCAATATGCAATAACCAATATACTTACGGAAGAAGTGAGATCATCAGAACTCAATTTTTTAGCCAGCCCAAAATCCCCTGCAACCAGTATGCATCTTTTAAGCAACTTATGATGGTTAAAAAACAATAAACCCAGATCAAATAGCACCGATGTTAATAAGTTAAGATAATAAATAATCTTTAAGAATACAGAGACTATACCTAGACGTATGTCTTGATCTTTCGTCAAAAATATATTTGAACACTGCATAAATGTTGGAAGATTGTCGATAGTGAACCACTAAACCTATGTCAGACATTGATATTAGTTGTGTAAGGGAACATACTTTGACATCACGATGAAGTATGTGGTTGGCATGCAAGTACTCAAGTGCCATTAGGAGTTGAGTCAGCCAGCAGCAGAGTTTCTTCACAATGTAGTCAAGTGTAAAACACGATTGAGTCCAAGTATCAGAACTTTTTTCCGCAAGTGCAAATTATAGAGCAGTAATACAGTGAAAAATTAGATACCTCCTCCGGAAAATGAACCCCATTTGCCTTTTTTATAACTTCTGCCCTGTGTGACAACAAAATTAAATTTGTAAAAAAGTGCTCGAACAATATATTATTTCCCAACAGACAAGTCATGCATTTCGCAAAAACCAGATTTAAAACATCAAAACCTACATATCTCCGCCTTCACAATATCCTATGATGATGCAAACATAGCAACCCTGGAAGTCAAGACACAAAATAGTAATAGCATAAGCATAAGTAATGCCAAAACCCCAAGAGAAAGGGAATGGGAACTCAATAAATGCACAAACACCCTATCCAGTTATGTAGAGAATTATAAGCAATCCATGATGAAGGGGTAATGAATTTATCGAACAACAAACTCTAGAACTATGGGCAAACCCACAAAAGATCAGCAAGTAAAACAAGACGAAAATATGGTAGAATCAATTGAAAAGGCATCACATATTGGCATTATCTGTACCTTCTCGACCCAGGAATCCTTGTACTCCACAATGAAAGGATTTCTCACTTTAGAAATCAGCTCCATCTGGAACATAGAAAAACAAAAACAGAAACCTCAGTACGGCTGATACATCAAGATTCTGGACATTGCACCCAGCTAATAGAGATTAATTTTACTTGAAATGACACCACAATCAAAGATAAAAACTTCATTTTTATCTTCCATTTCCAATGGTTAGCATACTCCCTTAATAAAAAATTGCTATAAAAGAAAAAAGTAACAATCAAAGAGCGTTTGATCCAAAAATAAAAAGGGAATGATAAGTGAAGTGACCTCCTGATGAGCAGACCTGCGGGCTCGATCAGTCTGACGAGCAAGACGGATTTTTTTGAGCACATACCTGAAAAAGAAACACACCCTGTTTGAGGACACGTGTAAATTTCAAAACACAAACTCAGGGTAAATTACAGGATGCTCACTTCTTGTTTTCGTGCTTATGTCTCACTAGGAGGGCCGAACCAAAAGACCCTTTTCCAATTTGCTCTAGAACTTCGTATTGCTCCATCCTCAGATGAATTCAGAAGACTTTAAGAACTTCCACTCCTTGAATTCCCAAATGAACAAAGTAGAAAAAGAATGGACTAGTCAAGCATTGCAGAAATCATTCAGACCTCACCTCAAGAAATTATGACCATCATAACAACAAAAAATAAATAAATAGAAAAAGAGAGAGAAGAATAAAGAGTGAGGGAAGATGTCAAACAACACGAAAAGACAGGGAACCTAACCGCGGAAAAGAAAGAAAATAAGGTGAAAAATATAAAAAAGGGAAGAGAAAGGATAAGAAATGTAAAATAGAAAGTACCTGAAAAGGACAGTTTACTCAGTGAAGGAGTAGAGATCAAAGAAACGCAAAGCAGGAATGAACAGAAGACATGGCCGTATAGAGTAGAGACCAGAGGAGAGAGAAGAGTTTTAAAATTTTGAAATCCTCAACTTTTTTCAAAATTTAAAAAACGCTGAGCTATCGCATATCACTGTTTTCTTTTTCTCTTTTTATTATTTTATTGATTTGATCCGATTCTTTCTCTCTCTCGCTCTGACAAGGCGTGAAAGCGACCGGGGGAGTGCACGGGCGTCAAGCAATGAAGCTGGGATTCTCTACGACGCGCTCACGCTATAGCACTATTCAATTAATTTGTACGTACTGCACCACGTTTTAAGTAAATTATAAAATTATAAAATAGATATTAAATTTTCTAAAATTGAAAAAAATCATTAATATATTTTACTATAATAATATAAATTTTGGTTCAGCCTGGTTCTAGCCGAACTGAACGTTGCCGTTTGGATCCATGAATCGGCTATTCTCGATGAAGAACTTGACGTGAAGGTACCTGCAAA
>JANZLH020000156.1:4769592-4787229 GCA_026770325.2 Erythroxylum fimbriatum | reverse complement strand
AATCATCTCGTAAGGTTTAATTGCTTACCTGAGTACAAATCACTCTATTAATGCTGCATAGGATTTTATCCCAATCTGTTATACTGTACCATTATCTACCATAAAGTCTCCAAATCTGGTTCAGTATGATCACTGCCTCAAAATTCTCTTTATTTAATTACCCGTACGATTTACATATCTTTTCTCACGTATTCAAACTACTCTTCTCAACTTTTCGAAAACATTTATTATAACATCAAACTTTACTTAGATCGCCTTATCTTCAATACCATAAGATTTTCGACGCATTTACTTACTCAAACAAATAGTTCCAAAGCTTCAAAGTAACATTAGTCACATCAATTTCAATCTTCAATTGGACGAACTTTTCTCTAATAATTTTCTCAATTCATTCGAGCTCTTCCGATTTCACATTAACTTATTATACTGTTTACTTATTCATACTCCACATATGACAGCTTATTTTCATCAAATCTAATTTATATCTCATGCGCATACTTTTACTCTTATGCTTGAGTCTTCACTAGAGACATAACTCCAATATTCACCTTTAATTTCTTTCATATTCATTTCTAATTTGCTCTTTCATTGATCCATAGCATAAGCTATCAAATTTGTTCAACCTATTTCCATGGAATTCTTCTTCAACCCATCTGTATTGATCATGAAATCTTATCAATCAATTATTTATCATCAATGTCATTGCAGTTATTCTTAATACCTCAATTCGGTCAATTTCATTTACTCATGCTATTTCAATAATGCCAATATCTGTCACATTATGATCAAAATATCTCACCAATTTACCTTTCACGCTACTGATACCTCATTCAAAACTAATTCCCAAAAATCTCATAATATTACACTACTAGTCAAAATTTCAGCTCCATCATGGTCATCTTGTCGTCGTAATCATGTATACCATATTTCTATTACATTATGTTGCCTCAGCTCAAAATCTTAACTATAGGGCCTCATATACCTTATCCAACTATAATTCTCATATATATTCAATCACATGAGTTACCAATGTAACCACATTATTAAATATATACTCATCATAAATGGTTAACATAACCTTGAGGACTTCTACTAATAACACCATCTTTATTTCATTTTCTTTTTCCCCTTATAGGTCTTCTTAATCAACTTAGCATTCTAGACGTATAGCCCTTTTTGAAATTCGGATCACAATCTCGATTATGAATTCCGAGTTCGCTTGTCAATTTCACTTTGCTTGCATATCATAAATCTTGTCCAATCATTTACAAATTCATAATTTCATGCTTTCCTTCTTTCCATTTAATCAAAATGCCATGACTTAAATTCAATGTCATGACAATCATTCTCACAATTCAATCACTCATATACACAATGCCACGATTCTCTTCAATGGCTTACCCATCATATCAAAATTACCAATGCGTAACATGACATGAACGCAGCATAAAACAATTTTCACATCTTAGAAATTCAAATAATTCATAAGAATAATTTCATATCCATATCAATTCAAGTACACATACATCAATTCAAATACAATCCATAACAAAATTCCGTTACCAGAATTGCTAACATAGCCACAATGATCCTTATCTTACTTCCTGACAACATCAAACACTTAACAAAATTCATACATATGAATCATGCGATTGCAAATTATGGGACTCTATACTCATCCACGCCCTTCTTTAAGGGTGAGGAATCAGGTGCAACAGATCCTTGCAAAACTCTTCGTACTCTTTTACGAAGTGGCATCATACTCCTTATGTCTCCTTCTAATAAACTCTTCGTACTCTTTACGAAGTGGCATCATACTCCTTATGTCTCCTTCTAATCTTATTTGCTACAAAAATGCATGACATGCATACTACTTAATGCAATCGATCAAATCACAGTGCAAACAAATAATCACATAACATACCAATGCATAACACAACATATGCTAGGCCTAGGATTCTTTAGAGCTTAAGCCTGAAGCCCAACAATCGCTCCAAATATCATATCACAAAACATACACAAGCACCCTATAAGGTTACTTCAATTAACCCTCATCATCTCATCTTGTCTCTCTATTTTCCTCAAATAGTCCATGATAATACTTATCACATTCGAGGATATACACCCCAGTACACTCTTCGTATCATACTCAATTCCACCGACACAATTGCATCAACTCATGATCTACACAATTAACCATGTACTCCTATTCCTAATACCTCATAGCTTCCAAGTTTCTTAATTTCCGAAAAGCATCGATCTTCTCACTAATTCTATCACCCCAAACTCTTAACAATTGCCTATGCATAACTGCCTATGCATAACTCAAACACATCCGCCCATATAAGATCTCAATTTCGGTGCTCTGATACCATAAGATGTTGGACCCCGCTCCCGGAACCCAACTCTCTTGCGAACCCGAAACCTTAAGCGTAGCTATTACCCCGAATGGTTCATTCATTGAACCCTTATTGGGCAATTTATCAATTCATATTCATTACTATACAATTCGATTTCTTTAAAACATTCCAAAATTTTGCTTCATGGCTGCCCAAACTAACCCGTCACTATATTGGAATTTAATTCTCCTGTTTGCGAACAGAATTTGAAACCATTCAATCAAAACTAAAATTGACTTCTTCGATTAAAATCATGGCTCTAAATTTCTTGTTTAATATAAAGCAAGAATCACTTCAAACGGAGTCATACAACTCAAGATATCATCATAATACCACAATGGGCTCATTCCCCAAACATGTTCTCTCGACTGACCTTTCCCTTTCTCTAATGCACACTCTCTTAATTTAACTCAAAATGATACAATTTTTCATGGAAAGATAGGTATGTATCTTAGAAATCCATTCGTTTAAGAATCACCTCATTTGGAGGTCGGATGAGGGAGTTATGATCAAAAGAGTCGAACATGTTCATAACCTCAATCATGAAATGACATCTCTTGGCGCAAATACCATAACTTTTTCTAAAAATGTCCAAATGCTTTCGTTTTTGTGCCATTTTAAAGATAACCTCAAGATCTACAACTCCTATTAGAGGCCTCAAGGCGAGCTTCACACTCTAAACTGGTCAAAAGCACAAATTACTATAGTTGACCCGACACACTGGCCAAAAACACCATTTTCATCCGAGACAGTCCGTTAAATGGACAGGTATGTCCATTTAACGGACACACACTGGGCAAACACTCCAAATCCACCCGAGAAGGTCCGTTAAACGGAATGGGATGTCCGTTTAACAGACACATACTGGGCAAAGTTCCCCAAAACCTCTTCCAAGCCAATCCAATGCTTCCAACTTCTATCCTAACATCATATACACTTCAAATCATCCCAAATTCAATCCTTCAAGTGATATTCAACTTCATAATCATCCGAATACTACAACCCAAGCATCAAACTCTCAATTCTCAATTCCAACTTACAAATCACCCAACTTCTAATCATCACTAAAGCCATCACTTTCAAGTTCATATCTCTCCTCAACATCACTACTTGAAATACTCAACTCACAACTTCAATATCTAATTTACACATCACACACACACAAGCAACTATTGGCAATCACAGTCCAACAATTTGACTATATACGCTAATCCACATCCATTTATCATATATTTTAACCGTTAAAAGTCATATACATAAACAAAGGGATATATTCCCAAATTCTTGCAATCTCATAACTAAACAAAATAAACATTCGAATAACCTTCTTTACAAATCAAAATACACACCAAATACTTGAACAATTACAAATAAAGGCTCAATGTTCATCATTCTTAATAACCTATACAATGAGTTCAACCAACTCATGCAAAAGCTATCTATCTTGAAGTCGTCCAACTTCCTTGCAAGGATCGCTAAGTCTTCTCGCACTGCACCTGAGGAGTGGGGAAAAATGGGTTGAGCTTCACAGCTCAGTGGCTAAACCATTTATAGCCATTGGCTTTGAGCCACACAACAACAAAGTATAGACATACAAGCATGTATGTAGGCATACATATAACAATGAGAATTTAACATTTACAAAGAAATTGACATTTCATAATTCAAAATCGTCATCACTTATTTCATGTAATTCAATGCAAACAAGCTTAGAATATCAAAATGCAATGCACAATCCAATGGCTCGAGGGTTCCGTGAACAAAACGACGAAACTGAAGTTTGCATCATGAACAAAACGAGTCCATTTTCGGATCTCGTGGGCCCAAAACGGGCAACCAGGAGAAGGCTTAGGGTCGTCAACGTGCACGTGACTCGAAACGGTTCCACTCTCGCCCACACAAGCACATTATTACATTTATGCTCAATTCAAATCACCATTTAATCGAAATGCCATCATACAAGGCATAGCATAGTCATGCTCGAATTCAATCCAAAATGTCATAACCTTTTCAAGGTTTGACATGGTCATCATTCATCATACTTTACTTTATACACAAAATGTAACAACACAATTCAATGGCGTAGCACTCATAGCAAAATGTCAAGCATTTATCCATACATGACATGTCATCAACACAATTTCATTTATTCCATCAAAATGGCATTCATCATAATGAACTATCAACAATTTAACCAAACATTTAGCACACAATAAACATTTGCCCATTTGCACCAAAAACCATAAAGGGTTTACCCACCTTAATAGCAAAATCCACAAAATCAATGGCTTCCTTCTCCTTGATCTTGGATAACCTCTTGATTACCTTAAACACAACAAGATTTCCATTAATTTTCAATTAATGGAAAAATCCCAAATTATGCTCTAATTAACACAAACCCTAATCAAAGCTTAATCAAACTTCAAATGGCTTAGAAAACCTCCAATCTAGCTAGATACCTCAAAACCCTAACACTATTCATCATCTTCTTCCTTCAACCAACACCTTCTCTCACTAGGATTTCTCTCTAACACAACCCACAAACCATTCTCAACCAAAGCTTAAAAAAAATGAAGATCTTACCTTAGAAAGTTGAATCCTACCCTTTTCCACAAAATCCTTCTTCTTTCCCCTTGGATCTTCTCCTTTCCTTCTCTTTTTCCTCTTCTCTTCTTCTTCTCCACGATTTCTCTCTTCTCCTCTCCAAGTCCACGACTTCCTCTCCTCTTCTTTCTAATTTTTCCTTTTCATTTACCCTAACTCTTCCAAATTTGCCCTCACTTAATAGTACCTTTCCAAAAATGCCCTTGGTTGGATTTTAATGGCTCAACCATTCCTTTAGCCCACTTAGTTCTATTCCAACCATTCTAACTTAATCCTAATCTAACCAAACTCCCAAATTCTAATTAATGGTCCAATTCTCAATTAAAAATAATAGATTAAAAAAAATTGAACCATTAAACAAACACAATTAATCAAATAAGCAATTTAGGAAATTCAAAATCCAACAGGGACAGAATAGGGCCAGCGTAAGGGAGACAGAAGATTTGGGGCCCTAAAAGGGCATGTTGAAATGAAGAATGTCTAAACATGAAGTAATTGGCTAATTAAAAGTTTTACGTTTTGTTAAGAAAAAACATTGCTAAATAGGGAAATTGTCATTAAGAAATATCTATGTACGAAAAGGAAGGTTCAGAATTTGTTAGGACTCTCTAAAATCCTTGTCTATGGACTTGCATACGACACAAGTGGTTTAGTAGCATAAGAAGTTTAAAACTCTTTTATTGTCAACGTTAAATGTTAGTCTAATATTCCTATCCTTTTTAATATATTAGGGAGAAAAAAAGTACTTCAAATGAACAAAGCATATTCAGGTAAGGACAAGAAGAAGAGAAAACAGAAGAACCCACTACCACCGAAGAGAAAAAGCTTGCATTGGGCAATTCGAGCTATTAGGTCCAATAACATACCTATCAATCTAGATAGAGTGTTGAGCTTACATCCACACGACATTCTACTTGGAACTTTAATCTCTCCGGATCAGGTACCATGATAAAAGGAATTTTGTGATAGCATCAGTTGAGTCAATGATGGCCATCAATTGAGTCAGCGTCATGGTAAAGTTGCTTATTGATTACGTAGAGAACAGATTCAAGGAAGCAGGAGGGGCTGCCACCACAGGCGTTTGGAGAACTGAAATTACGATTAGACCAATTCAGATAACTATTAGTGATAGGTTTATGTTCTTGTCAACATTCTGCTTCTTTCAACTTCCATTTTATTGATTGGTAGGACTCACCTAGCCCTTAAGTTGGACGTAACCCGGTAGCAAAATATAGCCCCACAGAACGACCAGCTCAAGTCGACTTTACTATGGCTCCTACCAAGTTGATTTTCATGTCTGGAAGAGGAAGAGGGGTCATTTCTGCTTCGACAGAAAGGAAAATAAGAGAATAAAAGCATCAATATATATGTTGTGAAACTTGAATAGAATATCAGGGAAGCTAGCAAGTACAGTATGAAATGTTCTTAGAATTACCAGATATTATGCACCCCTCAGAATGCACACATCGGAAGGTGAGAATACCCTGGGCAAAGGAACTGAAGCAACACTAAACTACAAGGATGTTCCGTGTGAGGTTAAATTTTTAGAAATCCTGTTTTTGGTTTTAAAATTTGAGAAAAGAGATATTTCTTACGAAGTAACCTCATATTCACCATCCATCACTCTAATGTTCTCATAATTTATGCCCATTAGTTTTTGTATTAATATGAACTAGTCTCTTCTAAAGTTGTATTGTGCTTCATTGGAAACAATGATCAGCAGATTCAGGGTCTTTACCATGAACATGCTTTCAACACCGATCGTTCAAATGGAGAATCCACAAAGTATCAGAGCCCAGAAAGTCGAAGATATTGTACTTTATAATAATGATATAAGAAAGGGACGTGCTTGTGCTTGTGCTTAGGCAGGCGTGCCTGCGGAAAGTCAACACCTACCCATAAACGAGGACCTAAGTCCAAATAAGAATGTATTTATATCAAGAAAAATAGACAAGGAAATACGTAAAAGAATAAAACCAACGTGACGATTGATACAAAAAAACATAGCGGTCTGGGACCGGCGAGATAGTGCTTCGTCAGCGCAATACTGATTTGAGTTTAGCTAGCAGGAGCTCAACTTTGTTGTATCGAGCTCCGACCGTTTCAAATTGTAGGTAAAATGGCAAGAATCTGACTCTGAAAGAGTAGAAAAAGAACACAAAAGACAAATTATTTTTTTTTACTACATTTTATTCTGTCATTATATATATTAAGCACATTAGCATATTTTTCAGTTTTATTATACCATTTATCTTAATAAACTTCAATTTTTTTTTGAGAAATAAGTTATGAAATTTTATTAATAATCAAACAATATTCATAATAGATGTAGCTTACGAGTGAATGACAAAATTATATATTACATAATACATTAAATACTCATATAGTAGTGCTTTAAATTATAATTTAAACACATAAATGTATTCAAATAACAATCATATTAACAATACGCGTATATTGTTGTTATATTCATATTCTTGATAATTATATATACTCTAATTGGAAATGCTTGTTATCTTTGAATATACTAAACATGTTTAACAAAGTATACTAATTAATCACGATTATGTTCATCGATATAAAATTAACTAATCAATCTTTGAAAAATTCTTAAATATTTTTATCATCAATGAATTCTAGTATACCTATTAAATATATCACTATATTATTTCAATCATAAGATTTATTTATTAAACTAAATAAATTATACAATTAATTATCATTCAACATGGTTTAGCAGTAATTAATTATTAATCTAAAATAGCTGCATAATAAAAATATAATTTGTTTATTATGCAACTATAAATTAATGGTAAAAATAATACAATAAGATTTTATGATCTTTGTACTTTAGATATGTTCACTTTATTCATCAAAGTCACAATGCGATTTAATATGCAAAACAATCCGTGCAAATAATGACATATACATATGCCAGAAAAGGACAAAAGTTTCATTGAAAGTGGTATTTACGTTGAAAGGTTATCACAACTCAAAAAACAAACTAGAAGTTCCACTTCCTTTTCATATGAATTATCATGGTCTTCAATTAATATAAGTACACACGACCAATTAATTCATGAAATTATGTGCAATGTAGCCTTGATCCATAATGGGTCAAAATTGAACACACCATAAAAACAGCATCTTATAAACTTATGAGTCACTGAAAACATAATACTATAAATAATCGTTTTAATTTGTCGTTGAAAAATTAATCGTCTCAAAATTTTATTGATCAATATTTAAAGTGTAAAATTGTAAATTCTTAAAATTAGACTCTAATATCACATGAAAGCATATGAAAGTATTAATTCTACTACACCTTAACTTTTAGAATTTGATAATTTTTATGAACATAAACTTATTTAAGAAATTAAACCTCAATCTATGATGAATATTGATAATCTTAAAATTTTTTATTTTAATAGAATTCTTATAAAAATTGTTTTATTTATTTCTCTTTCTTAATTTTAGTTTTTTACTTAAAATTTTTAGAATGGATTATACTGTGTTTTCTATAAGCAAAGAGGAGAGAGAGAGAGAGACCAAGTTAAACAAAAATTGTTAATTACATATACTTCTTTTGTTTCATGCTCCAATAACTTAAAAATAAAATAAATGTTTTATTGAAAAATTATTTTCTAACAATTTCCTTCATATAATTTATAGAATTTAACTACTTAAACAATTAAATGACAAAATATAGGTAACTTAAGAAAAATATTTAACAAGAACAACTATAATCTATTACTGACAGAATCTTTAATATCGCTGATTAAACTGTGTGGACTAATACAACAACAACAATTTAGCAAAATTTTTGTTAAATGCGAAAGCTGAAGATGTTTAATAGTACACAGCCTTACCCTTAATTAGAAAAGAGACTATTTCCAAATGACTACATAAAGAGTATGCGTGGACTAATCAACATATGAAATTATTGCTTCAAGGATATCGTTTTTTTATTAATAAGTTAATCATATAAACATATCTAGTTGTTGGTTTAGATGTTGTTGTTTATATCAACATCTTGCTTAATCTAATGCCTTAATAAGGACAATTTTATATCAGGGTAGGTCTCGAGATTATCAATCAATACGATTATTTTGATAGCCTACATATTGTTATTTTTTTAAAAGAGAGAATTTAATTAATAAAGAATAATGTTACAACTTAACAGATGACCAAGGGTATACCCTTTAGAATTCAATACATCAGAGAGATGCTACCAAATTCAGAGATAAAGTAAAAGTACAAAACACAGGACGTTCAGATAAGGAAAGCTAGTGAACAAGTGGTGTGTGGTTCTGTAATATAAGGAGTTCATTGACGCCTTTGATTGTTCCAGCGATTAGCGTTTTTATAGATTGGCTTGTGGCTTTAAGCCTTTCCGAGTTCCTTTCCTTCCAAATGGACTATACTGTAAGTCCCAGAGCAATGATATATGTCTTGCGTATGTGTCGTCAGCCAATGGATGATACTGGATAGTGAGGTTTTTGAAATATCCCAACCATAGAAGGACTTTACCTGTTCCTAAACCATTGGAGTCGTCGAATAGAAGAATAAGAGGTGGTCCCTTGATTCTTCATGTGTTAAACAGAGGGGACAAGATCTATTTATATCCATGAAGGATAGACGATCTACGATGTTAAGTTTGTTTTTCATTGTTAGCAAAAGGAGGAAGGAGACCTTGGGAGGGAGGCTTCTGTGCTAGACGATGCTATGCCAGAAGACCCCAATAGTCTTCACCTGAAGCAGTTCAATGGTACACTTGTTTGTTAATTGGTGTATCGATTGATTCCTCCATAAAAGTAGATCAGAGCTAGGTGAAGGAGGATAATGGGGCTACAGATAGTTAAGGTAATCAGGGAAATTCCAGGAGAGGCTCCTGATGAAGAAGCTAAGCTTGGTGGAGTTAGGAAAAGGTAAAAGGATAGGATCAGTTTTTGAAGGTGGAAAATGGAGCCATGATCAAACCAAAACGAAATTTTGGCGTCATTTCCAATTTTGTAGCAAACATCATCCTGAACAGAATTCTTAACAAGTATCAGCTGGTTCAAAAAATAAGAATGAGAAGGAGACACATTAACTTCCAAATATACCCGTCCTTGAGGAAATACGAATGGATCCAGCAAACCCATATCGATTGTTTGTCCTTGAGGATGTACCATAGTCTCTTAAGAAGAAGAGCGTGGTTCGTGAGCTTTAACGGGGTGATATTTAAACCCCCTTTTGCTTTTGGAACATATAAGTCTGCCCATTTTACCTTAGCAATCCCTCTAGCTCCATTAGAGTGGTTCCATAGGAAGTTTCTAAATAACCACTTAATTGTTTTGATAACATTCTTGGAAAGGAAGACATGGAACTCCAGTATATGTGAAGAGAGTTGAGGATGGTTTTGAGAAGTTGGAGGTTCCCCGTATAAGAAAGAGCTTTGTTAACCCTTTCTGGACTTTTTCAATAGGAGGGAGACATTCATAAACATGCAATCTCTTAATTGATACGGGCAGTCCTAAAATAGTAGGGGGCTTGCATCATCATAACTGTGGCCGAAGCTATAATCGATTCCTGTTAAGAAGTGGTTTGAAGGCAATCACCTTTAGCACTTATTGTACAAATTATTTTATGATTAATAAAGGTATTTTTGATTATTTCGGTCTTCATACGTTTATATATTTGATGTTAATCTTAAATTGATTTAATGAATTCCTTGATACAAAACATAGTATATTTGATGTTAATCTTAAATTGATTTAATGAAGTCATTGATACAAAATATAGCATGGAGAAAATCATGATGAGATCATGATAATGACATTCCTATCATGTGTAATTATGTTAGTATCTAAACTTTCCCTAGTCATAGGATTAATAAGATGGATATCATTAATTCAGATAGACTAGCGCATATTATACTCCTTGATTAGATCAAACAGTAGATCTCATAAGACGTAGACATGAGTTGTTTAGAGTTAACATATGGATGCTTACTATGAGTAGTAAGTATATTGGATTGACCTACTATGATACAATCATATGGACATTCTTTTCCAATGTCAATGATAGTCCCATCATAAAAATGGTGTAAGTATCCTTTGACTTGAAGTGCTTAAGGATATTTCGGATACTGATCCTGTATTTTGACTTCATTCATCGATGCCTTTTGGGATTACTTATAGGGTGGTGATTGGGTATAGCTTGAGGTATTCGGAGGTAATTGAGTAGCCAATAAAAGATTCACCACTCCTAATAAAAGGAGATGATACCCACCTCCTTTTGTCAGGGTCATTACTCGAGAGTCTCCAGCCAGAGTAGATATGTGTCCTGAAGAGAGTCTTCAATGAAACATAAAGTAATAAGATCCTCAGGCCAAGATCTAATAACACTTGGACTAGATGTGATGTAGTCAGTCTAATGGGAGTTGACACTATGACCATACTCTGAACCAAGTGGAGTATAGATAGTGAAAGCACGAATTATATGGCAACATTGCATATGGAAGGGTTCGTAGTCAAACTACTGACTTTTCGGTCAATTGGGGCATGATATGTTGCTAGATCCGCTATTGACTTACTTGAATTAAGTGTTAATTCAAGTGGCCAACATAACTGGGAACCTAATGGGTCACACATATAGGAGATCTGAAGAATGAGTAAAATGGTCTTGAATGGTAATTCAAGATATGAGAGAGTGTTTTGGGATTATATCGCGAAGTGATTGTGGTAGAAAACATTGCATGGAATGGGTTAGAAACAAGTGTTGTTGGCTTCTATTAATGCATGCTATTCATGGTCATTAACTTCCCATAACTTCCATTAATGCATGTTATTTATGACCATTAACTTCCCATAACTTTCCATTAGTGATAGGGGTTATGGACGGCCAAATGGTGCAGAAAATTGAGATAATTTTTGTGCATCTTGTGTAAACACATTAAAAAAAGAAAAAGAAAGGTTCTTGTTCTTATAGACACACTTTTTCTCTCTAAATCTCTCAAGAGTTCTTGCCTTTGCTAACACAAAGAAAGAATTCTAGCTATCTCCTAGTGAGATTTCATCCTTCTATCTTTGTGTGGACTTTCATTAGAGACGGTTGGTGTTGATCGTTGTGGTTTATGACAACCTAGCGCGGAGAAGATTAAAGAACTAAGGAGATTGTCATAAAGGTATGTAAACATTTTACATTTCATGTTTTTTTTTTGCTATATCTATATGCATGAGTAGATCTAGTTTTGAGGTTCAATTTTATTTTTGCTGCATATATTTGATATATATTATGTATGAGATGCATGATCGAAACCTAACAATTTCAAGTGTAGTGCTCCTTGGGATAAGATGAAGTGGCTTTTGTGAATATTGATGTGTAAACCAGAGATATTGGTGAACCTCTTCAATGATCTTATATAGGTTCTGATGAAGTCCATGCTCGCTCCATAAAATAGCAAAAGATCATCCACGAAAGAAAGGTGAGTTAAACGAACCTTCTTTGAACGAGAGTGATACCTGAATTTGGGGTTAGCCGCCACTTCCTGAGTAATGATAGAGCTCAAAGTTTCCATGTACATGATAAATAGGTATGGAGAAAGGGGGTCGCCTTGTATTAGCCCTTTAGCCATCTGGAAATAACCCGAGGGATTACCATTAATAAGAACCGAGAAGTTACCCATTGAGATACACTCCTTAAGCCAATCGATGAATATCGGAGGGAATCCGTGGGCTTCAAGCATTTTCCATATAAAATTCCAGCGAACACTATCAAAAGCCTTCTAGAAGTGAATTTTAATAGTGCAGTTTGACATGGAGTGGGACCAATAATAGTCGTTTAAAAGCTCTTGAACTACTAAAATATTGTCCCCAATTTGTCAGTCACACATAAGGGCACTCTGATTGTCGCTGGTGAGAGAGGAGAGCACGTTTTTCAAACTCATGGTAAGCATCTTGGAGATGACTTTGTAGAGAACATTGGAGCAGGCTATTGGTCTGAAATCACTACAATCAGAAGGATTAGAGCATTCAGGGATCAAACACAAGAAAGATTTGTTAATCTTCTTAAGTAGTCAACCCTCAATTTTTTTTACAACATCTTTGATAAAGGGACCTGTGACAGCCCAAGATTTTTGGTAAAAGTAGGCATTCAACCCATCTGGTTCAAGAGCCTTCATGACATCTATATCAAAGATCACATTCTCAATCTCCTTATCCTCAACTGGACGGGTGAGCATAGCAGCCTCGTCAATATTGATATGTGTGGATATAATCCTAGAGAGCTCATTAAAGGAGGCTTGGGCTGAGCGTGTTAAGCAATGTAGAGAAAAAAGGAACTGCTTCATTCTGGATGTCCTTAAGGTCGTGGACCTAAACTCCTGCCTCGTTTATGATAGTGTGTATACAACTTTGGTTCCTCCTAGCCATGATATTGTTGAATAAAAACTTAGAGCACTTATCCCCATCTTTTAGCTAGTTGATCCTAACCCTTTGTTGGAGAAGAGATGAGTGATTCTTAATCATTGTCATATGTTTCAAGAGGGCCTGCTTTTCTCGTTCCCGATTGAGAGAGTCTTGAGGAGAAGAATCATCAATTTGTTAGATAGCAATTAAGTCCACCCGAGCCCCCTAAAGAGCTAAAGCAGTGTTAGGACTCTTTAAATAGTTGAGGGTTTTTAACCCATATTTGATGGCTTTAAGTTTGTGGACACACCTGAATTATTTGGTACCAAAGACCAACTCTCCAGTTTCCGCTCGGCAAACCTCTAGAAAATTAGGGTCATTGGCCAAAAAGTTATTAATACAGAAGGGAAAGGATTTTCGGGTTTGAAGGAATAGGTTGGGAATTTTAATTGGGTTATGGTCTGAAAATAGAGGCTTTTGAAAGTGTGCAAAACTATCAGGGAATTGACCCAACCAATTGGCATTGACAAAGGCTTTATCTAGCTTCTTCTTGATAAAGCATCTATTGCTTTGCTTGTTTGTCCATGTGAAAGTGTAGCTTATCTGTTTCAAGTTTGTAACCCCAAGATGATCTACACAATCTTTGAATTTGGCTAAAAAATTATTGAGATTGCAGTGCCCTTGAGCCTCTGATCTGTATAAGGTGGAGTTAAAGTCTCCATAGATTAACCAAGGAGTGTTTATATAAGAATTAAAATATTCCAGATCGTTCTATAAGGCCCTTCTCTGAAACCTGAAGTTGCTAGCATATATTACATATATGTTGGTATCCATTTGCTACTAAGGAAACCAAATCCGTAGGTGGACAACTTGGTCTGTTGTGTGAAGTGTGTCAACCCTCTGCATTGTAACAAACAATTATTCTACTAAAAGCATGCTGAGAGTGATTGGAGAGAAAACTTCACTGAGGTCCTAACATCTTCAGTTTATCCCTATTCTCAGCCTTTATTTTAGTTTCCAAAAGTCCTAAAATTTGAGATTGTTATTTCATAACAAAATCTCGTAAAGCCGCCTGCTTTGTCAGATAATTTAAACCTCTAACATTCCATACGATGACAGACATTAATGACTATATCTATAATTTTTCTTCTTCCGCCATTGGGAGCAATGTCTCTCAACTGTTTGCAATTGATCAGGTGTAATGGCAACATGGTTAGTGTCAATGGAGTCCACTGTAACTGTAGGAGATTGGAATCCTATATCCTTACCTGATCCCACAACATTTAGAGAGTTAATGTCATCAAATTGGGGTAAGGGGGCTCACAATCTATCTGTAGAGGAGAATCAATTGGAGTACTAGGAGAGGAAATGGCATCCTCGTTCTCTAATCCTAGCAGGGAGTAGTTGTTCTTAGGTAGTTGAATGGAACCGCTGGTGTCCTGTATATATGAAGTGAGAGCAAGATGAGGATTAGATGGATTAATAGTCACCTCTGTAGGTGGTGAAGCCAAGACAGATACCTTATGAGTCTTACATGAATTACTCCCAGGCTCAATGCCATTAGCTGAAAGATGGCTCTCTTCGACCAAAGGAGAATGAACCTCAATTCCAATTTGCACTTGATTCATCAGTTTATGGTAAGTTCCTATTTGGAAACGTTTTTCGGTGGCTTTCTAGACTTTTCCATGAGATGAAATAGGGGGCTTCCAGTGATAAGAAATTGTAATGCAATCCTTTCTTAGCATGTTGTCTTCATCAAGCCTCATGATAGGAATCTTATTCGGGAGCTTTTTTGAAAATTCTACGTTAACACAAATTCGCGCATACCTAATCCTCTTTTTAATGGTTGTATTTTCATCAAAGCATATAGGCTTCCCAATAAAGCTAGCAAATAAGCTAAGCCCTTAAGTAGTCCAATACTTAAGCGGCACATTATGGAAATTTATCCAAAGGAGGGCACTCTGAAATTTTATGGTTTCCAAGTTGAGGCTAGGCTACTGTTGGATGCATTTTTATCATTAGAATTAATGGCATTTTCTCTTAATTTCTGGATTAATTATTGGGTCTTATACGTATTTTTCTTACTAAATTATTTTGTTTATCTTAATCTGTATTTTTAATGGGTCTTGTTTAATTTGTAGGAAATACACTTGTTTTTAATTGAAAAAGACCACAATAATAATTAAATGAGGGAGGTTAGTCGCAGCTATGGAGAATCGAGATTTTTGAAGCAAACAGCCAAAGCAAGCAAAGTCAGCTAGTGGAAATAAAATAATGAAGCTCATGGAGGCTTGATGAAGACGTGACAGCTGGGACCAAAGAAAGATTGTTAGCTGCTTGTGAAGGAAAGACTTGTGAAGCATGGCCGCTGGAGATTTAATTGTCAAATCAACTTGACAAACAATGAAGCATGTAGGCGTGACTTTGTGAGTAAAGGCAGCTAAAAATAAAGCAACTAAAGCACGCAACAGCTGGAAATGGATTAAAATGATTGAAGCAGTAAAATATTTGGGCAGCAATTAAACACACAAGGGAGCCTACACAGGAGTGCACGAAGACAAGGCAGAAAATGGATGCAGCTAAGAGGGATTTTAAGTGGAGAATTAATGTAGCAACACGTGGGCAGCAATTAAATGAGACACTAGAGCTGGGCATAGAGATGGGAAAGCAAGAAATCAACGCAAAATAGAAGAGAGGGACCAAGCTTGGAGGTTATGGAAATGACGCATGGAGAAGGCTTGGTGAGGCAAGCAATAAGACAATTAATTAAATCAAGTGGACATGATGCACAGCTGAGAGGAGTCACGTAATTGGCAGTCATATACGCAAGCCAGGAATTGAATAAAACATAAAGAAGCAGTCATAGCTAGAAGGGACGCAACACGTTGAGCAAAAATTGAATCAAAGGCAGCAAATTAATCACGCAAGCTTCACATGGAACCGGAGGAGACACGCACAAATCAGAGACAAGTATTACAAATAAGCAATAAAATCAAAGGAATAGACAACTGGCGTGAAAGTAAACAGGAGTCAGCGCAGAACAATACAAAGGAATTGAGTAATTAAATCAAGAGTAGCGGCGTTGGAGTGGGCGGCGCTGGAAACTACAGCAAGTAGGAGGGAACAAAATCAAGAGTGAGTCAGCTGGCGTGAATTAGAGAGGATTTACGGTAGCGAAGAAGCACAAAGGTGGATCACGCATGAGGAGAAGCAACATGAGGAGAGCAGATACGCTGAAGGCAGCTGAACGGAGAATTTAAAAAAAAAAGAGAAAGAATCAATCATAGTGAAGTCGAAAATGGGAGGATCAAATCAAGAGAAAATCACGCAGCCAACAACGTAATACAGACAGCAAAAGGAAAATTGCTAAGGAGGCTGATCAAGGGACCACGAGGCTGACGTAATGGAAGCTCCATCAATAAAATAATAAAAGCAAGAGAAGCATCTGTTGAAGGGGTTTGAAGAGTCAATGGAGTCTGGAGAATTTACGCAAGGTGGGAGCCACCAAGCACCATTCACATATTAGGAGGGACCAAGCACATGAGAAAAATAAAATTTGCAAGTGATAGCTGGGCTCGGCAACACTCCTTATGATAACGACACTCCAATCATTTTGGATAATAAAATGTACACTCACTTGGACATGGAGAAAAACTCATTATTCAGTGGGGAACGTTGGCCCATCAACCTTCTTACTCTTCATTTAGACTCCACTCACCTGAGCCATTCACGTTGGGGGGATTAATTTTTTTTAGCAAAAGAAGGAAGCACTCACTTTACTAAGAGGAGGCTCAACTTTCCACTCATTTTATCACTCATATTGGTCCACCATCTCCACACACACCCACCAAGTATCTACGAACTCTCTCTCATTTTTTTGCAAAAACCAATATTTCACTCACAATTTAGAGACCCACCAAGAACCCCACAACAAGGCTCCACTCTCCACTTATTCAAGAATCAAGCATCAACGATACAAGAGAGGAGATTTGTTCCATTTCTTCTATTCATTTCATAATTATAATGTTTGCTTTTATTATTTTTGTTGCTACTATTATTATGAGTTACTAATCCTTTCATTCTAGGATTTTAACCGAACCATTGATGTAATCTTAGTTAATTGGTATTTTCTCTGTTTAATATCTTATGCCCGTTTTTACTTAAAGTTTTGATTATTGCAATTTGTTCTTAATGCTTTTCATAATTTGATCACCTATGAAATTGATTTTCTTAATCTTTGTGTA
>JANZLH020000156.1:4756220-4769492 GCA_026770325.2 Erythroxylum fimbriatum | reverse complement strand
ATCAATCTTTTCTTTAATTTTTATGTTATTAGCTTAAATTAGAAATTATTACGAGTATTACTTTTTAACTAATTTGGCCTTCGTGGGATCGATATTTTTACTACTTGACGATACAGACTTGCACTTGCGTTCATCACCGACAGCTACCATTGTTGTAGAACAAAGGGTTGATTGCCATAATGCCATGGCCCTTCCTCAATAATTTTGTGAGCTTCAGATTTGGTGGAAAATTGAACAAAATGAGGTTATCTTCAGACAAAAGCACATCATTCAAACTCTTACCTTTCCAATGTCGAATAGCCCAACGATGTATTAGTGGGAAGGGAGGTCTTTGCTTAAAGAAAAAACCAACAAAAGTGGCTTCCCAACTTTTAGCTCCCTCCTCAAAGATTCTTATCTCTGGACATACAATGAGCTTACCGTCAATCTCCTGGGGTGGTTGGTACGTGAGGTTGGTATCAAGGTAGTCACCCACCACCTGCTTCCAGCTTCTTTTAAGAGACGCAGAGGAGGCTAGACGGTTGGGAATAGCTGGGGGAGAAGGTGGAGCTAAAGCAGGGGAGATGGAGGAGGGTGGGGGAGCGGGTGGTCAAGGTGGAAAATTAGAACTGGTACTGGGTATGGGTGTCGACATCTGGTACTTATTACATATTGTTAGTTATTACATGTGTAGTTGGAGTGAACTATTGGTTAATTTTTGATAACTTTCCATTTACTTCATTATAGAAGAGAAGGTAACATTATTTAATGAAGATTCGTACGTTATTTTCTACTGACTAATTATTCTCTACTCATATTTTATTCTTTAAATTTTGATACAAAGCCCTAAGCACATAAGGAACCCTATTTCCTTCCATGACTCAGTAATTATATACATGTGTAAAGTTTTACAATGAATTTCCTCTCTAAATTCACTAAACACTCGACTTTGCTCTTTCATCAATGGGAACTCCTAAAACTTTCCCCGAAGCCTGCAACATCTTCAGCCATAATATCTCCCGGCATCACATTCACCTGACATCTTTTTCTGCAAAGGATATCTCGCTCAGCAAACTTACAAACAAAACCATTCTTGATCAGTTACGTAGACGACGCTCCATGGTATCGTGGTCTGCTACAGTGTAGAGTAAAATTTTAACCCTAAGAATATCTTTTATTTTTTGGTTGGCCATACAAAACAAGTTATCCACCGTTGACAAAATGTCATACTTGCAAGTGGACAAAACTTGTCCGATGTACTTCATGCAGGATGAATCATGAAACCACTTCCTCTTTGAATGTCCTCTCAACAAAGCTATTTAGGACTATGTTACTATTATATGTTCATGAACTAATCCAGGGGTCTCTCTCACTGATATTACATTTCAAATCTCAACTCAACACAATCTCTTGAAACCAGATCACCAAATTCACATTATTGTATTAGGTGTTTGTATCTATATGCTTTGGAGAGAAAGGAATCTTAGACGCTTTGCCAACAAATCCTCAGCCAAAGTAACTTTGATATCTATGATCGTCGCTGAAATTCGTGAGCTCGTTTTATTGAAGAAACTACAACTCAACTACAGCTTAAGTGTTTGCTCCTCATTACGCATATAACGTTAACGTTGCAACACATAATTCCTTGTTGTTCTTTGCTCTAAATGTCATATCCTAAGGTTACTTAGCTAAGGGTATTTCCCTGTGTTATAGCTCGTATGACTCTCTTTATCATTAATTAATTTCATTTCTTTTTTCAAAATAAAAGTTTCACAATGAATTGGAATTACCAGCCTGATTGGAACACGTGTCTGTTCATGTAACTCAACGACTTTGCCCTCAGGTTGGAGAACAGAGTACATGTAAGTGCTGAACCTTTTACATGTCAGCAGAGGCCCTGAGCCATTAAAGTTGGCTGTTAAAAGCAATAGTATAAACTATGTTCTTCCGTTTTAGCTTAGCCTTTCAAGTTTGACCCTATCACTAGAAATAGAGTGTGACATATCATCTAGGATTTTTTCCCTAACCTTGTAAAGGAGAGAGATTGATTTAGTTAAATTTTATTTGAACCATTTGTAAAACTTCATCAGTTGATAAATTTATATATAACGATGCTCCTAATTAGCTCGTGAAAATTTAGAAATAATTATCTATTAATTAAAGTTAAAGCTACATACTATTAAATATTTTTAAACTCTGCGTTTAATGAAATTTTTATTAAATTCTTATTGTTAAAATCTTGAAAACTATAGCTGTCAAATTCACATTATTAACATAAATGATAGTGAAAAGTATGTCTATTGCATCATGTCATTTATCTCTTTAGCCAGACTTTTAAGTGCATGAGCTTGTCCTTGTAAAGTCTCGAGTTGAAAAGCCCATAAACACCATCAAACGGCAGGTTGTAAAGATGCAAAGATTCACTGAAGTATAATTATAATTTTGGGCGGTAGGCAACTTCTAAACACCCCACTAATCATCTATTTCTTCTTAAGGAAATCTCATTATAGGTAGGAGGAAACGTTAGGTGGCAAACTGAAGATTACCCAAAACTTGTCAAATTGGGGCGAAGCTTGTTATTAGTTTGGTTTCGATTCTGGTCGAATAATCGGATGTTAACGGTCAAAAACACACTAGCCAACCATTGCCAACATCTGTCAATCTGTGGTCCGCTTCAGGAATTACCCGGTGACTGTTAGCCACGATGGCATTGTCACAGCCACCCTGGCCTAGTTAAAGCACTATCGTGAGCTTCCAGGATTTTGCCTCTAAACGAAAGGCACAAGGTGGGCAGCCCTAAAACTAAGTTCGATCAAATTAATCTTTTTTAAAAGCTTACGAAACGTGGCCTGTCTTACATTAGGATGTGAGTCAATGTGGGTCCAAAAGAGCACTGAAACTGGAAACTCTCCCTCACACCACATCTTCCCAAGCCCCTCCCTCCTCTATAAAACCATGACCACTTCAACCCTCTCAGTCTCACTACACATCACCGTTTCTTATCTTCACCACCACCATCATTGTCATAGCAGTTTAAAAACAAGAGCCTTTGTAGGTTTTAGAACTTAGAAATCTAAGAACGTAACTAAAGGTACGTCCCCGTTTTCTGATTCAACATGGGCAACACCGACTGTGTTAACTCTTCTGCAGGTGTGGAGTATGCGCATAGGGTTGAGGTTCCCCCACCGCAACCCTTTATTAAGTCCTTGAAATATAGTCTCAAAGAAACTTTCTTTCCTGATGACCCTCTCAAACAGTTCAAGAACCAGCCTCTGTCCCGCAAGATTGTGCTGGGTCTCCAGTACTTTCTGCCAATCCTTGAATGGGCCCCTCGCTACACTTTCCAGCTCTTGAAAGCTGACCTTATTGCCGGTATCACTATTGCTAGTCTTGCTATTCCTCAGGGGATAAGTTATGCTAAGCTTGCCAACTTGCCACCGATTCTTGGCCTCTGTAAGTTCTTCAAATGCAGTGACGAATGAACTAGATATGAGTCAAAGGCTCTTTGTGACAGATCATTTGTTTTGCTTTGAACGCAGATTCAAGCTTTGTCCCACCTCTAGTTTATGCTATGATGGGAAGTTCAAGAGATTTGGCAGTTGGGACCGTTGCTGTTGCTTCGCTTCTCATTGCTTCAATGCTTGGAAATGAAGTTAAAGCTAGCGAGAACCCCAAGCTTTATCTTCACCTGGCTTTCACGGCCACATTCTTCGCCGGAATCTTCCAAGCTGCTCTCGGTTTCTTAAGGTATGGTCGTAGTCAGTAAATAAGGTTGATTCTATCAAATGATAAATTATTAGAAACTAAATTGAGAAAGACAAAAAAACAAAAAACTATTGATCTTATTGGCTTCTAGTTTGGATGTCATCTAACTGAGACATGGACAGAAAGGGTAATCACATCTTATGCATATGTAATTGTATCGTTCTGTGTCTCAGCTGGAGCTCTTGTCTATAGTGCCTTTTGCCTTACTGTATGTTCGAATCAATGAGATCGATAAAACACTTTTGTTTCAATAGCCAACAGAAGATTTATTAGTTAAAAAGCTAGATTTTTAGATTCTGATTCATCCTTTGTCTATCAACTCTGTCACGTCATCAGACAAAGATAATTACATATCTTCAACTGTTTGTTTATTGCAACCTGAACTTGATTAACATCTTAATTGTCACCACGCAGGCTTGGCTTTATCGTGGATTTTCTGTCACATGCAACGATAGTAGGTTTCATGGCAGGAGCAGCCACTGTAGTATGCCTGCAACAGCTAAAAGGGATTCTTGGGCTTGACCATTTCACTCACGCTACCGACCTTGTCTCAGTCATGCGTTCTGTCTTCAGCCAGACTCATCAGGTTTTAGCTCCTTCTGCCACTAACGGACAAATAATTATGTCCATAATTTTTTTTGGTGCAAAGGAATTATGTCCATAATATATCTGTTAAGTTTTAATAAACCAAGTTCTGTTGCTGCAGTGGAGATGGGAAAGTGTTGTTCTGGGCATATGCTTCCTTTTCTTCCTCCTCCTCACCAGATACTTTGTAAGATACTAAACTCAAATGTTAATGCACATGCATATTGCATTAATCGAAATACTGTCTCATTTCAACTTCCAAATATTCTGTATTCATTGCTAAAAGTTGCCACTAGAGCCAACAACCATAGAGCAATCATGCATAAAAGGACTGGTCATTTTAATTTTACTATTTAAGACTTTATTCCTGTTTTAAGGAAGGCCACATCACTATGTTCAATTTAAGAACTAAAATAGTTCCACTAATCGTGTTATCTTCTAATTCAATACTCAACATGATGGATAGGAAGTCTCCCTTCTAGTTCATATTCGAGTTCTAATCAGACCTGCTCCCACCTACCTGGGCCATCTTGAAAACAGTACATGGATATATGTAAAATATGCTGGATGAATCTACCGAGTCAACTTTCTGCCCTGAATTTCATCTCATAAAGATACTCGAGGGGGAAAAGAAAAGCCCTAACTTTGAGAGACTTGTCCAATCAGAAGAATTTCTTTGCTCATGCCATTTTAATATACGATTACTTACAAGTTACAACGGGTTTCACTGTGGTGATGACAGCTGTAACATAAGTTTTGATTCGGAAAGTGATTAGGATAGTTAGTAAGACCAATAATTGAATGTTGAGTACGTGCAGAGCAAGAGACGACCAAAGTTCTTTTGGATTTCAGCGTTGGCGCCTCTGACGTCAGTCATATTGGGAAGCCTTCTGGTTTATCTCACGCACGCCGAGAAACATGGAGTTCAAGTGGTGAGCTTTCCAATGCATCTGTACTTCTCTTCCAGTTAATTTTAAAGGACAACAGCTTCATCTCCTAACCTTTTCTTTTTAACTAAACTGAACTAAGACTTTTATATAATATTTCCTTTTATTCAAAATAAAATTTGTTTTATAAGGATTTTAATTATTCAAAATAAATGTCGTTCGTATCATGCATGTTTATAATTTTACTTCCCAAATTATCTTTTAATTTTTCTCATATTTTAATTACACAGATTATATTTTCAAAACACTTCAACATGTAATTAATAAGAGTATTTCAAACATTTCATTAACTTTCTTAAATGTACTGTCTCTCTAAAAATAACTTTTATTTTAAATAAGAATGAATAGTTAATTAAACTTGAATTAACTTTACTTTTATTTTGTATCTTGATAAATTTTAAGTTTGAGATTAACTACGAACAATTGGGATTTGGACCGTCACACAACAAAAGAAGAATCGCATTTGTGTTGAGACCAGGAGTCTCTAGATCTCAAAATCCAAATAATTATCAACTATGGCACCCAGATTTTTTGTTCAGTTTTACTCTGTCTTATTCTGTCTCATAGAATCTCAGTCATTAATTTTGTGGGACCCACGCGGGCCTCATGCGGACCTCACATAAATAAATGGCTGAGATTTATTGGACACAATAAGACACCATAATATTAGACAGGAGATCTGGACTCCAACTATGGGACCCTTTTCTAGCAATTATAGACTGATGTGGACCCATTATCTCCCCAACTCCCAAGAACTTGCCTGGCCAGTCATTTGATGAAGTTGTGTAATAATTCTCTAGTAAAAGAGATGCGTGTGTAATTAATATTTGGTGTAATTTAATGAATGCAGATAGGACATTTGAAGAAAGGGATAAATCCACCCTCGTTTGCGGATCTTGTGTTTGTGTCGCCATATCTAACCACGGCTATCAAAACTGGAATCATCACGGGGGTCATAGCTCTGGCGGTAAGATATGTCGCTGCAAGTTTGTATAACTTAGACGACTTGTTCTTATGGAACATGTGACGCAGCTGACGCTACCACTTACATGTTAAATGTTTGTCTTTATCGATGAATTACACAATGTCTTCGATGCTTGTCTTTATCCATCAATGTATTACATTACAGGAAGGAATAGCAGTAGGAAGAAGCTTTGCCATGTTCAAGAGTTACCATATTGATGGCAACAAAGAGATGATTGCTATTGGGACCATGAACATCGTTGGCTCCTGCACTTCTTGCTACCTCACCACTGGTAATTATCAAATGCTAAGTTGACTAAATTTAACAGCTTTCTGATAATTCGTCTTGACCATCTTTTGTTTGTTGAAAATCCAGGACCCTTTTCGCGATCGGCGGTGAACTTCAATGCTGGGTGCAAGACGGCAGTATCAAACATTGTAATGGCCTTGGCTGTGATGGTCACATTGTTGTTCTTAACGCCTCTGTTCCATTACACTCCTCTGGTTGTTTTGTCTGCGATCATTATCTCAGCCATGCTCGGCCTCATAGATTATGAAGCTGCAATTCATCTCTGGAATGTCGACAAGTTTGACTTCCTCGTCTGCATTGGTGCCTACGTTGGTGTGGTGTTTGGCAGTGTTGAGATCGGCCTGGTTATAGCGGTATGAGTTAATTATTGTGTCTGAAACTTACCCACCAACTAATGCAGGCATAACCAATAATTAACTTTCACCACATTGCAGGTGGCTATTTCCTTGCTAAGGGTACTTCTGTTTGTGGCAAGACCAAGAACATTTGTCCTTGGAAACCTTCCGAACTCAATGATCTACAGAAATGTGGAACAATATCCCAAAGCTAGAAATGTTGCAGGAATTCTGGTGCTTGAGATTGATGCCCCCATTTACTTCGCCAATTCAAACTATCTAAGAGAAAGGTATGCTCATACATACATTACCAGTAAAAGGTGATACGATGTTTGAATTGCAGTCAATTGATATCTCGTTCGTGTAACAATCAATAGGATATCCAGGTGGATTGACGAGGAGGAAGACAGGTTAAAATCATCAGGGGAAAGCAGCCTTCAGTACGTTATACTGGACATGGGAGGTGGGTAATTTGCTTCTCGCAGATCTTGCATACCTTGACTTAGTCATCATAGAACTTTTAGAAAACTCAATTCAACTTTTATATTCGTGATTGAACAGCTGTTGGTAACATTGACACGAGCGGCATAAGCATGCTTGAGGAAGTTAAAAAGTTCATTGACAGAAGAGGACTTAAGGTATTTTATTCGGTCATTTTTGAGAAGAAGCTACTTTTGGTTATATGTTCTAATGCTATTTTCTTGTATTCACACAGCTAGTGTTGGCCAACCCTGGAGCTGAGGTGATGAAGAAGCTTAACAAGTCCAAATACATTGAGAAAATAGGGCAGGATTGGATATTTTTGACAGTTGGGGAAGCTGTGGGAGCCTGCAACTTCACGCTTCACACATACAAACCGAACTCTTCGAAAGATGAACAACCTGACGAATATAACCAAGTCTAACTAGTACCATGAACAAGATTATTTTCGCATACGTGATAGACATATGGGTAGTGGTGTGAGTGACCATTCAGAATGTGTTGAGCGTCGAGTCAAAAAGAAACTATACACAGGTTCAAGCTTGATGCTAAAGCTAAAGTTGGAGGCTTTTTTTTTACCTTCCGGCAATCTATGTTGTACCATGTCTGTGTATTGTACCAGTTTACATGACAAGTGATCAATAGGCTTGTTGGAGCTCCATCGTTCCACGAATTTAATCAATTCTCGTACCAGACAAATCCAAAATCGTAGGAAATACAGAATACTTGGTAAGGATGTCAATCATAAATAATCTTTTTCGATAACATTTTAAAGATAAAATCTTAAATGCATGATTGATGGGGAAGAATTAATCCTTAATTTAGTCCCTTATTAAGCAATTTTAAGTCATAAACAGCCTATGGAGATGACAATTTTTATCAAGAGACAAGGAAAACACGAAGAATACGTCAAGAGATTCGATAGATAAAAACTTCCAATCTAATTTTTCAAAAAGATTCATTAGAAGAAAATGAAAGATTTAGATTTAGATTTAGAATTATAATTATAATTTCTTTTATTTCTATTAGTTCTTTTGTATATTTATCTTTGGTTTTGTTTTTTATGAGTAGAAACTAAACTTGTTTAGTATATAGGTGTGATGATCCCTAAGTCGTGATAACAATACAATTTAATCTTTTATTCAATGCAATTATATGGATTGATTTATTTTGATTCAATTATGCTTTTATTTTTTATTCAATTATGCTTTTATTCTTGTTCTAATATATCTGGAATATTAGTGCATGATTTGATTTTATATGATTAAGATTGAGAAATCTTCTTGTATGAATAAATCTACCATAATTGGAAGGAGTTGCATGCAAATCTAGAAATAATCATCATAAATTCTCTGGATTAGGGTCAAACGTAACAAAGAATTCACAAGTCGATAATGTAATCCTAGGGTTTTAACTAGAAAGATTTATGTTAATAAGATGATAGATTAGTTGTTAATAATCTTGAGAAAGATATCAATATAAGATAGGAATTTTCAAGATTCAATAGTCAATAATATAATTCCATGATAAAAGGTTAATAATTAAGGATTCTTAGGGGATTTATTATGTAGACACTATTATTTGATATTGATTCTCCTTAGTATTTTCCTTGTTCTGTGATCAATATTATTTTAATTCTTGGTTTATTTTTTATTTTGATTTTTAATTAAAATTCATATTCTAATTCATAAGTTAGATAATAGAAAAAGGATAATTACTATTACTTACAGTCTTCGTGGGATCGACTCCTATATGCTTGTGCAAGCTATATTTATGTTGTGCATTTGCAACATTTTTAATATTGGTATAAAACATATCAATCAAGTTTTTTAATAAATGCTTATTTAACTATAATTATATGCCCATATTTAATGTATTTTGCTTTATATTTACTACTTTAATATTATTTTTGCTACTTGATACACTCCAAGTACATTTATAGGTAATAATTGCTTTCTTGGACTAAAAGGAGATGATTTCGAATGAAACCATAACCTGGAATGAAGAACTGAAGCAATTTGAAGATACGTGGCCTTGTGCAGTAACTGTGTAAGTCTTTGTAAAGGTATGAAGATTGAAGAATTTTGGTTCTGGTAGTGTAGAGTTACACGGCCTTGTATGTTGACATACACAACCATGTATGTTGCCTGTGTAAGGCTTTTTGCCTGTAAGTGTTTTTGGAGATGTATAGTCACTCACATGCCATTGTATGTTGACTGTGTATAACTCAAAAACCCTAGTTTTTATTATAAAAGGATGTGAATGGAGGTAAAACAAAGAGAGTTGAGTTATTAAGCTATTTTAAGTCGTAAGTAACCTAGAGAGGGACAATTCTGATCAAGGAACAAGGAAAACACGCAAATAACATCAAGAGATCTGTGAGATAGCATCATCCAATCCAGTTTTGCAAAAAGATCCACTAGAAGAAAAAGGAAATTTTAGAATTATTATTTATTTTGTTTCTATTAGTTCTTATGCATATTTATCTTTGATTTTGTTTTCTATGACTAGGAACTAAACTTGTTTAATGTTTAGGTGTAATAAACCCTAAGTCGTGATAACAATATGTTTTATCTTTTATTCAATGTAATTATATAGATTGAATTGTTGTGATTCAATTATGTGTTTTAGTCTTGTTCATATATAATCAAAATATTAGTGCATGATTTGATTTTATATGATTGATATTGAGAAATTCTCTTGTACAAATAGATATACTATAATTGGAAGGAGTTGCATACAAACCTAGAAATAGGTCAACATAAATCTTCTGGATTAGGGTTAAATTCACAAATTGATAAAGCAATCATGGGGTCTTAACTAGAAAGATTTCTGTTAATTAACTGATGGATTGGTTGTTAATAGTCTTAAGAAAGATGTTAACAGAAGATAGAAAATTTCACGGTCTAGTAATCAATACTATAATTGCAAGATAAAAGGTTGATAATTAAGGATTCTTAGGGGATCCATTACCTAGATACTGTTATTTAATATTGATTCTTCTAAGTATTTCCCTTTTTTGCGTTCAATATTATTTTAATTCTTGGTTTATTTGTTTAGTTTAATTTTTAATTAAAATTGACAATATGATTTATAGGTTAGATAATAGAAAAAGGGTAATTTCTAGTACTTACAGTCTTCATGGGATTAACCCATAACGTCGTGCACTTATGGTATTTTTCATATGATATAAAACATATCAATCAATAATTATTTGACTCGGTAAGGATGTCAATCATAAATAATCTTTTTTGAGAACATTTTAAAGGTAAAATCTTAAATGCACGATTGATGGGGAGGAATTAATCCTTAATTAAGTCCCTTATTAATATCTTGAAGTTGCCTTTAACTCCTAGCAACAATTGGAAAAAAAAACCTTGTACGTGAATATTAAGAAAAATTAATGGTTAGTTTTTAATTCCTTTGAAAATATTGTCAATTCTCAATTGTTAATAAAAATTAATTAATTGATCGTTATTTGATAATTATTATTGATTGTCTTTATTAAATAAATTTTTTAATTATTTATAATAACAATTATCAATTAACTATTAAACGGTAGTAACCACAGTCTTTCTGGGGTTATGATGTTTCTCTAGTGTTTTAAAAGTTCTAACTACCTGAAGATCCAATGATCCAAATGCAGTTGTCGGGCAGAGTGCAACCTACAGAATCTTAGGTGTATTTTTGTTCATAAAAATTACATGTTTTTTATGATCCTCAAAGCCTAGTATCAACTTTTATTCTACAAAGACTTACAGGATAACAAGAGAGAAATAAAAGGTGAAGATATAAGAAGGTCCTTTTTTTTAAAAAATGATATGACTTGTAACTTGCACTCCACATTAGACTCAAATGTGGAGGCCAAGTTAATTCTTTATAAAAGTACAAATCAAACCTCTCAATACATTTCTATTGGATTTCAATCTTGCTCTTTTTCTTATATGGACGGAAATATGTTGTTTCTTGCGATTCTCTGATGAGGCTTTTTATTGGAGATCGTGTTGTGACCATAACAAAAGGATTCAAACATAAATTTATTTCATCTAAACTAAATACGCCAAAAAAATATTTTAAAACCTAACATTTACACCAAAATCTCTAACTTGAACTCCACCCATTTCGGGGATTTCAAGTTGAACTCCAACGTTTACAAAATGTTTAAATCAGACCCTGTTTGGACAAAAAAGATGACGGAGTTAGGTCTTCGTCAGTTAAATGCCACGTGTCAAAATTTTTTTAAATTGCATGAGAGTGGGACCCACTTTTAATTTAAAAAAGAAGTGGGTCCTACATTCTTGGTTGATACAACATTGCATTCAACATCCTCTCTCAAGCTCAAGACCATCTTGTGATAATATCTTTAAAATAATTAAAATTATCTCTCTCTCTCTTCCCCTTTACTTTTTAACCTAATTTTCTCTTTCTAAACATATGTAACCTCTTCTATTTATTCGCTCTCTAATCTTAGGAATGAAGACTCTTGATAGCACAGAAGCAACAAGAAACCATTTCATGGGCGAAATCCTAGACTTCTCTTCTAACATAGGTGAGAAAGATGACGACGAAATAGACCCTCTCAACAGTAGACCCGGAGGAAAACCTCTTCCTTTCCTGCTCTGACTTCTTTAAATGTTTTGGAACCACATCATCTTAAGCCTTTTTTGCCTGTAAGTCCATGTTTCTTTCTCCCTTCACTTTGGGGTCTTTGGTGCATAAAGAAGAACCCTACTTTGGTGTTTGCATCTATAGTTTCCTCGTCAACTTGGTTATAGCCCAACCATTTTTCAGTGTTGCATTGAGGAAACTCTGGTGATTAAACCTTCTCATCTTGCTAACTCATAGATGGAGAGAATGTATGAGTTTTAAGATACCTTGAGCTTCCCATACTATGTGTATTGTCACAAACAGTTAATGAATCTATAATCATCTTTCTTACAAAATTATCAGGCAAACCCATCTCAAATTGCGATCTTGAAGAAAAGCAAGATGGCTTCTCAAGATTTTCAATCCCAAGTAAATATTCAATGAAGGAAATCTTGCAAAAAATGAACATGGAAATAGATGAAGACCAAATGACAACAAGAAACCAGTAATGATTTAACAAGTTAAAACTCTTGAATATGGAAACAACATAAATAGATTGATATTAAATGGCTCTACTGTGGCATATAAGGCATTTTCAAACACAAATGTTGTGTTAGATATTGTATGCAAGCTAGAGAAAATGGTGTTAAGAAATTGGGATCGAATCTTGTCCCAATTTCTCAATAGTGGTATCAGAGCCAATTATAACCAAGTTATAGAATTAAAATTGGCTTTGATACCAATGTTGAGAAATTGGGACTGGATCTGAACCCGACTGCAACACAATAATTACAAAACTTCTTCGTATTTTGATTTCTTGAAAACCAAATTACTTTAATTCTATAAAATGATTTACACATAAATCATAATAAAGCATCAATTGTAATTCGTACCTTATTCCGAAGCTTGATCCTTTTCTTGTCATATCCCATGAACTGTTTCCAAAACCGTTCCATCTTAAACACAATAGCTACGCAAGTGTTCGGTCTCTAATGATATCCACAAAATAGGTTGGGAGAACTTTGAAAGTCTTACGTAGAGGGTTAAGCAAGAAGTGCTAGTTCAATTAGAGCTTAAGCCTATTTATAATAAGTTTTGGACGTTTTAGTAATTTAATTTAAATTAAATTATAATTTAAATTAAACTTTAATTAGAATTACAGATAATTCTAATTAAATATCAATTATGCTCAAATAAGATCCAATATCTCATATTGATCCTTGTTTATTAGATATCTCATATTTAATCATAAATTTTGTCAAACTTTACAATCGAGACCAACTTGATTGAAATTATCTTTGCTCTCTTCAACATATTTTTT
>JANZLH020000156.1:4728692-4745501 GCA_026770325.2 Erythroxylum fimbriatum | reverse complement strand
TGTCGAATGTCGAATGTCGAATGTCGGCCCGAGCTTTGCTCAAGGGCGAGTCATGTCGAGTGGTTCCAACATTTGTCAAATATGGTCGAGGTAGTCAGTTGACACCATGTTTTCCTCTTAGCTTGATTTGAGGATGGTTCTTCTTGCCGAGAAATTTGAAATCCTTTATTTACGACTGGTTCTCAAATCTCTTCTCTGTTTTTCTCTTCACCGTCGCCTCCCTACTGCCTTCCATGGGTCAAACGACACCTTGTGTCATGGCTATCGATGCCCACCAGTGGCATCGCAGGCGACCCATTTATATCATCGCCCATCTTGTTCGCCTTTCTGCATCGCGTCGTAGGTGACCTACTGGGTCACTAAAGATGACATTTTGATGGGTGACAACTGTCCATTGTCTTGTTCACAAACGAAAGGTAGTAAACACAATAAAGAAAAATCACAAGTATATGGAAAAGCAAATTTTTTCCGAAGGCAAATAATAAGGTCTTTGAAATATCATTGTCCAGAGAATATGGACCTGCATTATTCAGATGGTTGCTGTTGGGGAGCTTTGGCACCCTAAGTTCATTGCCAACATTACTTACAAATTCTTGCAGATTACCACCGATAGCCACCTCCATGTTTCCGTCAGATCGCGGCCACCCCTTCTTCCTGCAAGAAACTATACAAGTCAAGGTTTTCTTAAGGTGTCTTGCAGTGGAGGCCTGAATCAAATGTGTGCTGCGATCTGTGACATGGTTGTTGTTGCTCCACTTTTGGATCTCACTTTGGTTGTTCCGGAGCTTGATAAGACATCTTTCTGGGCTAACCCCAGTAATTTTGAGGACATTTTCGATGTGCACCATTTCATCAACTCCTTGCAACAGATTCTGCCCAAATTGGTTTCGCAGTCCTCAAGACAAGGGGCCATATGTGGCATTGCATTTGAGGTACGAAATGGACATGTTGGATTTCTCAGGTTGTACTCATGGCGGCACCATTGAAGAAACTGACGAACTTAAGCGGTTAAAGTTTGTTGACACTTTCAAGTATTCTTATCAAGATGCATTTGTCCCCTTCCTTGGTTCAAGGCTGGTTTACTTGGTGCACGCGTTTTGTCCAGATTTTGGAGTTCATTTGCTATCTGGTTGCCCGATCCTCTCCCCCTTTCTTGAAAAGATCCCGAGAATCGTTTGGAAATCTCCAATTTGTCAACATTTACCTCCTTCTCAACCAGAGAATCGGATGAGGGATGCCGTCTACTGTGTTTCTTCCCATTCGGTGAACTGATCGCTTTCTGGGACTTCCCGACAGTCAGGCCAATGTTGCCATTCTTGTTGGTAGCTTCCCATATTTCAAGCATCTGATTATCGGCTTCTCTTCTGTTGATTCCATGGGGCGAACAATCGGATATCTGATCGAGGATTATGTCTTTAGTCATCACTTCCTCTTCAGAGATTTCGTGCTTTTGTTTTCGTGTCCTGAGATGATCGACAACTACAGGTTCCAGTTCCTCAACCTCTGGTCTTGGATTAGCGTGCTTGCCTTTCGAACTACCTTGCCGGTGCAAGCTGCTTCTTGATTTCAATTTTTCAATCTGTCCCATTGCAGCCTCTAGTTTGGAGTTAGCATTTATGTTCTCCACCATTAGATGTCTCTCCTTTTCCATGACTGCGTTCTCTATTGCTCTGATCTTCATTTGCATTTCCTGCAAGGCCAGCAATCCACCACCGAACATTGCATTCTCTCCTTCGCTCAATTGTTGACACCAGTCAGTATGAACGATCGTTGTGTCATCCTGCAAGTGATGGACTTTAGAGGATACCCAATAGTGGATGCAAGGACTTGAGGGAAGAAAATGATTATTAAGTCATTTCACGAAAGCAATCCTACGAATGTCCAAGATCGTTCTCAACAGAAAGCATATTCATAAAAAAAGGACAGATTCTTGACGAACAAATGGATGTTTGAATGAAGTTTTGGGAGTTCCTAGGTAAGGTAAGATCAAAAAAAATTCCCAAGTGACTGATTATGCTCCTCCACATAATTGAAAATAATAATAATAATAATAATAATAATAATAAAAGGTGGAGGAACTACTCTTAACTGGCAGTTATAGATTTAGACTAGCTAAAGAAACTCAGTATTGATGCAGATTGGAAGTATATATAAAAGTGAGCAACCACCTTGGCATCCTTGCCGTTGGCTTGGGCACAGTTTTCACGAGGAAGAGTGTGACTTTCTAATGAAGTAACGCTATCCCTCAAAGAATTGAAAACTGGGATAATGGCGGTCATGTGAGCTGTATGTCCTTCGTTTACACCTTCAAGGGTACGTACTGTTTCCTTCAACTGGTCAATCTCCATAGTTCTTGAGCAGTCCCTATCTTGGTGGAGTTCACATGCTTTAACAAGCTCACGAACCTTTTCTTCCAAAATTGCTTCTGTCACAGCAGATATCTGCAGTTCACCGAGTAATGCAGTAGCCTGAGACTCCCACTCTTCGAGCTCATCTCTTTCCTTTCGGAGTTCATGATTCAAATTGTCCTCCCTACTTTTAGTTACCACATATTCTTCATGCAATTTAAATAACTCAATCTCTAATTTCTTATTCTCTTCATGGATGCACTCCACCTCCCTACTCTGCTCGTCATAATGTTTAGATAATGTCAGCAATTGTCTTTCTTGATCTGCTCGAATGACCTCAACCTCACCACAATTGCACGTCAAATTCTCTACCATTTTTTGCAGTGCCGCATTCTCATTCTCCACAGAACAAAGCTTCTCCAACTTGCTTTCCATTATCTCTACTTCCCACTTTAGGTCATAATTTGTATAATTGAGTTCATCCAGATTTCCTATCAGCTTCTCAACTTCCAGAGACTTTTGAAAGATGATATCTCTGAGAAGGGAAGAATGGATACCCTGAGATACCGATTCACAAAAAGCAGCACATATTTCCTCTTCTAGGTTACACTTTTCTGCCTTCAAGGTTGATAGTGACTGCATCAACAATCTCTGCTCAGAAAGCATCTTGGAATTCTCTTCTAGCATGTTTTTATGACCCAGTTCTGAGTTCAAAAGCTGTCCCTGTAGATTCTTTAACTCATCCCTCAAAATGTCCTCTTTGTTTTGCCCCTCTGCAACTTTCACCTGCAAACCTGCATTCAACTCTACAAGTTTTTGGCTCTCACCCTGCAAAACCAACTGCTGCTCCATCCTGGTAGTGAGCTCCTGATCAAGAATGTCTTTAGCTGTCGCAAAATTAGCAACCTCTATTTGCAGTTCCCCAAGTAGGAAAACAAGAACAGAATTCTCAATGACCAGCTGCTCATTTCTGAAAAGCAACTCTTCTGTTTCTTCAATCTTGTCAACCACATAGTTCAGGAGGTCTTGCTCTGCCTTACCTTCATACCACTGGTTTGCACCAGGTTCAAGCGTCCTTATCACTCGGTAAAGCCCCATCTTCAACGTTTTAATTTGGTCAAACAAAGACTGCACTTTGGCTTTTTGGGCTGTTTTTTCAGATTCCAGTTCAGAAATCAGTTTGTCTGACAGTTTAGATGCCGCGAGTAGTTTCTGATATTGAAGCAAGAGGGAAATGTTCCTTTCTTCCATATCCCTTACCCACC
The DNA here is from genome assembly GCA_026770325.2 of Erythroxylum fimbriatum. Classification (NCBI taxonomy): domain Eukaryota; kingdom Viridiplantae; phylum Streptophyta; class Magnoliopsida; order Malpighiales; family Erythroxylaceae; genus Erythroxylum; species Erythroxylum fimbriatum. Next base: position 4,741,888 of record JANZLH020000156.1, on the reverse strand, counting down.
TTTGCCAGATAAAAATCTCAATCTGAGAATTAACACCTTTTTCCACTTCATCCTCGTACTTTTTTATTCTATGAAGAACTTCTTCTTCTAGTAAGCAGATTTTTGATGCCATGCTGGCCAGCTGGGACTCACTGAACTGGGCAAGACTTGCATATTCTTTCTTCTGAGCATCAAGAGAAACCCGTAGCTCTTGTACTTCATCAAGTATTGCATCTTTATGTTGCTCCAGATTATAGTAGTTATCTGTTAACTCTCTGAAATTTTTTTCCAAATCTTCCAGTCTTTTCTGAGTAATGTCCAACTCAGATATCAAGCTTCCTTTGGCAATGACCAGGTCAGACTTCTCATTCTGCATCGCCTTATACAATTCCTCCAAGCTCTTTAATTTCAATCTCAAGCTTTCAAGCTCAGCATTTGCATCAAGAAGGGAATTCTCCAGAAAAAGGTTCTTCTCCGTGACTTTCTCCAAATGCTCAGTTGCAACCAGCAATTGTGAGACCAGCGTTGCCTTCTCAGAAGCAAGAGCTTCTTTTTCTGCCAGGAGAAATTGATAGGATTCTTCTAAACTCTTCAGCTTTTTCCTAAGCTCCTCTAGCTCGACATTTAGATCTGACAAGGAATTTTCCAGAACTGCATTTTTAGCGATAAGTTTCTCCATGTTCTCAAGCTTCCCCAGAAGTGTTTCATTTTCACTTCTCTCTTTCTCAAGATCCCCTTTCAATTTCGTGCTCTCCTCTTGCAAATTCTTCACAGAAGACCCAAAACTCTCTGAACTGTAGCCAATTGATTCCACCTGATTCATTACAGCCAGATGTTTCTTGTTAAGTTCATTTATTTCCTCTTTTAAACAGTATATTTCTTGCTGAAGAGCATTTCTTTGGTCCACCCGTAGCTCTACTTCAGCTTCAAGTTTTCCTATTGTTTCCCGCAAGCTTGAAATCTCACCTTGCAAATTCTGTATCGTCAAAGTTGAAGATAAATTAACTTCACTCAAGCCCTTATTCTCCACCTTGACCTGCGCCACTTCATTCTGTAGAATATGATTACGAGTTTCCAGGCCCTCTGAAATCTGAGCCCTATTCTGGAGCTCTACGGCCATAGACCTCAGTTCTTCCTGTGACTGGGAATGCAAATGTTGCAGAGTTTGAAAAGCAGTTTCAGCCTCCACAAACCGCAGATGCTCTTCTTGTATGCAAGCCCAAAGTCTTCCCATCTCCTTCTGTTTCTCCGTAAGTTCCTCAGTTTGAGCAGCCACTTGTTGTGATATAGACTCCAATTCTGAGTGCATAGTTTGGTTTGATGTTTCCAACAAAAGACACCTCTCTTCAGCAACCTTGAACTTAGCAACTCCATTATCTAGCCCAGATTTGAGCCGTCCAACCTCCTCCTCAGCACTAGCAAGTTTATGTTCCAGAAGTGAAATTCTTTCCAGGCACTGCTCGTATTGAGCAGAAGCAGTTTCCTTCTCATTTATTAGCTCGGCTAATGCTTGCTTCAGAATTTCAATTTCCCTTTCAGCTTCTTCAGCGCGCTCATAAGACCTCTTTGCCTCTTCCTCAGCAAGCCTTAATTTTTCCCTCAGATCAGATATCATATCCAGAGACTGCTTGAGCTGTAGAAGAGCAGCGTCTTTTTCAGATTCTAATCTAGTTATGTCTTCCTTTAGTGATTGTGTTTCAGTTTCAGCCTCACTTGCACGCTCACTAAGTTCCCCTGCATCCTTCTGGGCAAGCGAGACACTATTCTCAAGATTTGCTATTTTATCCAAACACTGCTGGTATTGAAGATAACTAGCTTCCCTTTCAGCCTCTACCTTGCCAAGGGCTAACTTCAAAGTTTGTACTTCTGATTCAGCTTTGCTAGCCCGATCATTAAGGTCCATGGAATCCTCTTTTGCACGAGAGACTTCTGACTCCAGTTTAGACAATCTTTCCAAACTTTCTCGATACTGAAGTAGACCAGCATCCTTTTCAGCTTGTAATTTAGCGAGAACATTCTTCAATGTTACAATTTCTTCCTCAGCTTTTCCCACACATTCAGACTCGGATGGAACTCGAGCCTTGAGATCCTGGCTACCCTCCTCTGGATCAGAAAAGTTGAGTCCTTTTCTTACTCTTCCTTCGGCAAACCTTGAATGGTTCACCACTTGTCCAGACCCCAAACTATCACTGAGCTGTCTCAAACCCTTTCTGCCAGCACCAGTATCAGATTCGTCGGTAAACGCTCCACTCCTCTTGGCGGTATGGAAAATTGATGATGACGACCCCAAAGCATCACTTTGCAACTCATCAGGGTCAACAAAAGCACGCATTGATGACAAGTCAGGTGTACGGGGATCACCATCTGCCAAGGGACCTGTAGGTGATTCATCAGTAAGAACAAACGGAATTTGATTGGGAAATGCTTCTGCCATCGTCCGATGTGCCTGGCGTAGCACCCCAGTTGCATGATCATATCTTTCAGCCAATGCACGATAAGCCCTGTAGAATTCTTCGACCAATTTCATAAGCTCCGGTCTTTTTTTATAATACATCTCTGCTCTCCGTGCAAATGAATCTGCATCTTCTTCAATGAGTTTGATCATTTGTTTCACTTTAACATCCATATCTGCTCCGACAGAATAGAATCAGATCAAGGCATTAATGCAAAAACAAATAAAGCGAAAGACCGAACAAGTTCCATCTCCAAATTTAGCACTAGAACGGTAGAACCTATTTCAAAATCACTGTCACTGAACATAACTTGTGAAACCATTATTAAAAATATACTGGAAACTAAAACTGAGTCACCATACACTATAGAAATTAGTTAATTTCCTTCACAATCTCAAAGTAGCAAGTACAATTTTGAAAAAAGTAAGGTAGTTGACACTGGTATTCACAATCTCTGATATCATATAACTAGCACACAAAGTTTACAACTACGAGACCGTCTTTCAATAGCAACTCAAGTGAAGAGTAAGTACTGCCTTAAACTGCTACAAGTCGCGTACATACAGAGTCCAACATGCCAAATTAAGTTATAATCCCATTGCAAAGGCAGTATCTATAGGGTGATCTAAGAAGATAGACAATACGTGAAACAGAATAAAAACCAAGTTTCTAAAATAAAACAGAACAATACCAGTAAGATTCTCCTGAAGCCATTTGGAGTTTTTTGGGCTGATGTGACTGTCCCACCACCAAGAGTACTTGCGTTTAGAATTTGCCTCCGAGACGGTTCCCATGGCTAAATCCAAGTAGAACACTGTCACTAAATTCCTTTAAACAAAGACGGATGACCCAACCAGAACACGAGACGAAAACGGCAGTCAAGCGTGCAAAGATGGCCAAATATAAAGCTCCGAAGCCCGTCCTTCCAACAACCTCCAGAAACAAAACATTCCATAATTTAGATTCCATACGTAAGATCATAAATCGCAATCAATTGAGATCAGACCTTAAGCTACCTGATCAGCCGTAAGTAGTCCAAGGATTAGGAACAAAGGTTAACTGCTAACTCCAAAACTGGCAGCATGAACCTGATCGCGGAAACACCACAAAACTGAAAAATTAAATAGAAGCAAAGTTAGATCATCGAGTTTCATAGTTAAAAACATCCAAGAACAAAAAGAAAAAAAAGAAAAAAGTTGCTTGAGAAATCATACAATTATCATGCACTAACGTGGAATTGAAGTGAAAGACTTCAAACAACCATTCCTTGAAAGCTCGCAGAGAAGAAAAAATAAAAGAGAGAGACATAGAAATGAAGAAAGAAGAAGACAACAATACCAAAAATCGAACACGAGAACAACAGAAACAGAGGGCGGATTTGAACATGTTGACTAACATAAAGAAAAGACAAAGAACCTCACCGGAAAATATGAACGCGGACGCTTTATGTTACTACTGATCAGCAGTTAGTGGAAAAGAACAGACAAGTTTGGCAGGTTTCACATATGCTATGGAGTTTCAACCCATGGTTGCTAGATCTCAGCTTGCGTCTGTGCGTCTCTTTATTTCTCTCTCCGGGCGTTGCTTGCTTGTTAGGTACTGTTTGCTGACGAGGAAAGCATAACAAAAGTCCGGGGGAAGGAAGACTAAAAACAAAAACGTAAATTTCTAGGAAAAACACCCAAGTGAGTGACTTTTGCTGTTCTTTTCGTTATATATATGTATACAGTACTCGTATCGGGGTGATTCTGGGAGATTTTGTTTATCCTAGGACTCTTAATTACGGCTTAACGAAATTACTAATCAGCCCTTGTTCATACCTATTTTAATCCATATATTTATTGACTGATCGTTGAGAAAGATTCTGTTACCATTAAAGTGGAGGTGCGGTCAAATGTCAAAATTTGGTAATAAAATAAAAAATACATCTATAATTATTAAATGTGATACAGTGTAAGTAAGGAGTGAAGAAAGCAATTTACATGAATCCAACGGTAAGGTATTTGACGAGTTGCTCAATTTAATGACTCCATTTTGGCCGTTGATCCTTGGTGTAAGGCCAAATGGGTCTTTTGGATGGGTTAGGGGCATTGTTAGAAAGAATCTTTAAGGGGTGTTGCCTATAGGATGATATGATTGAGTTTGACACGGTGTCTCGTCGGCTTTAGAGTAAAAGGTTAGGGACTTGGGCGGTGGCGAGGACGGCTGTCATTCGTCAGTCCACCAGAAGAAATCTGAAATCCTCTTCCTTCCTATTGTCCAATATGGGTCCCACGCAAAACATGAATGTTGTAATCCTCCGTTACAAACTTGAATCCTTCCCTTCCCTTCCCATACGAATACGAAATAGTTGTTGCAGTATTTAGGAATTCAATTCAAACACTATATATTCTAAATAAATAAACATTATTGTCATAATCAAGCATATCTCTATGTTCAATTTCCATGTGGAGAGAAGAGATGGTCCACATCTCTTGGGTGAGTGCAATAAAGCGTCACAGTTGATTAAAAGTGCCATAATTGGTCCATATGGTTCAATAATAGCTTTGGTTAAAAAAACAAATCTCATTTTTTAAATGTATTTACTTTTGTAAATGTAACAAAAAGTTTAGGACAAATCATATTGATTTCAAAAGTCTAATTATGCATAAGCCACTGGACTCGTCTGATGATGACGTCGATTCACATCGAGGGTAAGGCAGCTTTGGAATATTGGGCTGGTTAGGTGTAGGCGTAGGTGTACGATTTTGGATTTTGTCTTGAATTATCTGCCCCCTTATCTTGATGACGTCCACAAGCTCAGAAATTCTAATTCTGAATGTTAAACAAGTCTGAATGTCTTAGTCAGTATAATATTAAACAGCCAGCACAGAGGTCGGTACTCGGTAGAGCTTGAATTAGTGCCTGTTTGAATTATTGATCACGTGGCTGTTCATAGTCTTCATACTTTGTGAGTAATATAAGATCAGAAAATTTTAGGTCTCCTTTCCACACTATCATGATCTTAAATTAATAATTGTTGTTGACCATTTTGATTATAGTAATTTCTTTAAGGTTAATGTTGCAGGACATGTATATACTTTCCATTTTTATTGATTTCAGTCAACTTATTTTTAAAATTCAAATTACTATCATAAATGCCAAAATAGATGTTACGAAAATAATAGTAATTAATGACTAAAAGATCACGAGTTTAAGTAACAGAAGCAATCTTTTTTATAAAATGCAAACAAAAAATGGGTATAATTGATAACTCTTACCTTACCCTTGCAAAGCAAAGAACCTTATAAACTGAATTTGTCTTTTTTTTTTTAGATAAAAGAAAAATGAAATGGCTGAAGAAAAACAATATAAGTGACACTTAACTTTTACCTATTGAAAGGAGAGGAAATTCTTTTCCTTGTATAAAAATATACATCTAAAGTGTGAACATTATTGGGGAAAAGAAACTGATAAGCGCGATTTTGTATGCACTTTTGCACATGTGCAAGTGGATCTTTTTTGTATCACCAAAAGTTCCGAGACATTTTCAGATTAATTCGTTAGCAACTCAGCCCAAAATAGACTTTTTATTGATCTCTTGGTGGACCTTAATATTTTTTATAATTTTTTTTATAATCTGTTTTCGACTTTCGTTAAAAAAAATAACTATTGGAAAATGCATGCAACATAAACTAATTAAACAAAACATTTTAGGTCAATTATTAAGTTTAACTTAAACTTATTAAATCTAATAAAATCAATAGATTAAGATAACTATCATAATTATTAGTCTTAATTGAATGTAATTAATTCGAATTTAGTATATTAGATCGTTATGTTAGAAATATTTGATTAATCTACTTATAATATGTCTGTTTTATTCCTATATTTAATAAAAAATTAAGAGAATAAATTTTTAAACAAAATTTTAAGAAATTAATTATTTAAACTATAAAAGAGTGTAGTGTTGATGACTAAAATAATTGCAATTCAATATTTAATATTGGTTTCTGTTTGATTAATTTTTACGTGGTCGAATTTTTCATTGTAAAGTGAAGGTCATAGACATACCTATTTCTTTTCTTTTGAGTTCCATCCAATCTAATGCATGGATAGGACCCACGCCCACCCCTTATATTTTCCCCACTAGTCTTTGCTTTCTGTCTTTATTAATCTCATTCTTGCATTGAATGGTTGATGAAGGAAAAGGAAGGTGGGAAGCATTGAGGTTTTGGAGCTTCTCGGTGACTCCTCTCCACTCCACTCCAAACTTAAGCAGACAAACCACATGAATAAAACTCCTCAAATCTACCAAATTTTGCACTTACTAGTCACTTCCAAATCCCAAACAGAAAAAGGTTACCAAATGGGCCCTTAAATCAGATGGAACAACATAACTTTTTAATCTCTCTCAACTGAAATGGTATGGATATTGGATAGCCAACAAGCATATATAGCAGTAGCACGTACCCATCTCACGGCAATAAGACAGGTAAAGGAGCAAACATCCTATAATTGCCATGATTCTGTTAGGCAAAGTGTAAACAACCGTGAAGGAGAACGCATTGGCCCACTCCAACTTCCATTCCATGTGCTGCTCTTAAGTATTAATACACCCACCCACCACCAAACAAGAGCAGATTCTCGGCCTTTGCTTATTTCTATTTTTTCAAACAGCCTTTTGAATATAAATTTAAAACCGCTGCATAGCATAGGTGCTACTCGTCGGACTGAGATATGTATCTTAGGCCCAAGAGTCTTTTTAGTCAGTTTTGGAAGCCTAATTGATTAGTTCAAGTAGACGTAAGTGGTGCTGTGCAGTTAAGGATGGCAACTGGATCTAGACTGATACGAATTTTTTTCCTAAAAAGTTAATCATCATAAATAAAACATCCTTATTTTGTTTTAAAATATATTATTTTATGTTTTTAATTTATAGGCGAGCCTCATATTTGGTTGAATTTAGACTCGGACTCGTCGCTTCTGGTCAGATTAGGTCTCAGGTTGGATCTGAGCTCTAATAGTAATAGGCCTTAACCAAATCTAACCCATTATCGTCCTTATTTGTAATTGCTGGACAACTTTTTTTGACTTGCCATTTTGAAGTGTATTTTCTATAGCAATTTCTAAAAAAAATATTTTAATGAAAAGGAAAATCACATTAGAGGTGCTAATCTTTTAGCTTAAATATTACATTAAATATATAAATATTGGTTATATATAAACCATTGTTTCCTTTTGTCAAATTCTTCTATCTTATTTGAATATAAAATATCTTTTTTTTTTGTAAAAAGAAGAGTTAATCATAATTTTAATTTCTTAAATTTATAATTCTCTACGTTTCACCTTATACTTATGTCATTTAACATATTGCTATGATTATCATTTTAACTAATATTAATTTTAAATATGTATTTAGAAAATTGACAAACACATTCCAATTAAGAGTATAATTACATTTTTATGATAATATTAATTTTTTTAAAAAAAATGAATAATGTTTTAAATTGAAGGGACGAAACCCTATAATCAATTTGTGAATACCGTAATGAATTCATGCCATATTTAATTTTAGTAAGATACAATACTGGTATCAATTGATAATTGATATCATTTTAAGTAATCTTTTAAAATTATAAAATAATCTTATAAAATTACAAAATATTCTCTTAATATATTATACTATATATTAAAACTAATAAAGATAATTTTTAAATAAGTAAATTTATACTTCGATTATAGAATAAGCTACAATATCACATGGAATGCAAATAAAATGATCCTTCTTAGAAAGGTCACGAGTAAACATTAATTAATTCTGAAAATGGCATTCCCATACAGACCGTAATTGGGGGCTCTAAAAAATGTCTAAATTGTTATAATAGTAGTTATTAGCATACATCTTTGTCACGCTTGTTAGAATTATATACTATGCCATTAGTTAACAGTTTAGTTTTCGCGGTTCAGTTACACATGTATAGTATAAATACTCTTCATTCGGATGTAATCAATAACACTTTTTCTCTCTCGATTGGAATTTCTGATATGGTACAGAGCATAAGTTTCCGCTTCTCTGAGTTCTTTTTTGGGTTCTGTCTACGACGTCCATAGTTTCTTTTTTTTCATTCTTTGCGTCCAAGAAACGTTGTCGTTTCTTTCTCTGCATTCTTTCCTTTCTTTTCTTTCCGATTAACCGTGTATCTCTTCAGCCCACTTCTACTTCAGGTTTGCTTTCTTCGACTGATGAGCTTATTTCTCACGTCTCTTTAAATATTTCCACTGGTCATGATTTTCATTCCAATGAATGGATTATTGATACCGATGCTACAGATTATATTGCATGTTCCTTATCTTTTTCCCATTCTTATAAATCAATTCCTAACGTTTTTGTCACCCTTCCTAACAAATGCAAAGTTAGTGTTACATATGTGGGTACTGTTCTTTTAAATAGCCATCTGCAACTTTTTAATGTTTTATTTGTGCCGGAGTTTACTTTTAATCTTGTTTCTATTGGTAAGTTAGTTTGTGACCTCTCTTGTTGTTTAATTGTTTCACCTTCTCATTGTATAATTTAGAGTTTCCAGCCATGGAGGATGATTGGGGTTGCTAAGCATTCTCATGGGCTGTACAGATTCCATTCCAGTGATGTTTCTCCTGCTTCACCTGTGGTTGTTGCTAATTCTGTCTTCTGTAATAAAGAAACTACTTTACTTTGGTATGCTAGGCTAGGCCATCTTCCTTTTTCTCGATCACTATCAATAGTTCCTTCTGTTTCTCTTCATGAGCCTTGTGATATTTGTCACATGTCAAGGCAAAAGCGATTGCCTTTTCCAATCAGTACCTCTGTTAGCACTGCTATATTTGACTTGATTCATATTGATATCTGGGGAGATAATTATGCTCCCACTTTTAAAGGCCATCGCTATTTTCTTACTATTGTTGATGATTTCAGTCAATTTACTTGGGTTTTTTTTAATGCAACACAAGTTAGAGGCTAGGACAATTATGAAGAATTTTATTTCTTTTGTTTCTACTCAATTCCTTTCCACTGTTAAATGTATTAGAAGTGATAATGGCCAAGAGTTCAATGTTCTTGACTTTTACAACTCCAAAGGTATTCTTCATCAACATTCTTGCGTTAAAACTCCTCAACAGAATAGCGTTGTGGAATGCAAACATCAACATATTCTAAATGTCGCACAAGCTTTACGTTTCCATGCAAAGTTCCCTATTTCCTTCTAGGGTGAATGTGTGTTGCATGTTGCTTACTTTATTAATTGTATCCCCACTCCTGTTCTTAGTCATTTATCACCTTTTGAAGTCTTATACTCTAAGCCACCAACTTACACTAATTTGCGTGTTTTTGGTTGCTTTGCTTTTGCTTCAAATCATTCCAACGTTAGAAACAAATTTGATTCCCGTAGTATAAAGTCTGTTTTCTGTGGTTTTTCTCCAGGTGTTGAAGGTTATAAACTCTATGATATTACTTCTCACAAATTGTTTATTTCGTGGGATGTTTCTTTTTATGAGCATGTGTTTCCTTTTTCCACACTAACGTCTACTATGTAGCACTCTGATGACTCCAATTCTTTAATTCTCCCTTCCTCTTTGGTTTAATCAACCTATGATCGCCTTCCTCCTGTTCCTGGTGCATCTACATTACCGGTCTCAGACGTCTCTTCCTCTTCTTCCCCGACGTCCGATGGTCCTCCTTCCACGTCTCAACCTGACGATCAGCTTTCTGCTTTCACTCCCAATCACCAGCCACCTCCTCCATCTTTGCGACAAAGCACTAGAATGACGTCCCTGCCGCAGTACCTCGCTGATTATCAGTGCATGGCTATTCGATGGACTACTCCTCATTCTCTTTCTCAGGTGTTTTCTTATTCCCATCTTGCTCCTAAACATTTTGTTTTTGCCGCTGCTGTGGATCAGGATCTGGAGCCTCATACCTATGACCAAGCAGTTCAGAGTGATGCTTGGAGATAGGCCATGCAGGCGGAACTCGATGCTCTCCAGCAAAATCACACTTGGGAGCTTGTCGACTTACCACCTGGGAAGACAACGATCAGCTGCAAGTGGTTTTTCCGTATTAAGCGAAAGGCCGACGACTCCGTCGAACGATATAAGGCCCAGCTTGTTGCTAAGGGTTATACCCAACGTGAAGGTGTTGATTTTCTAGACACTTTTAGTCTGGCTGCCAAGATGACTGCGATCCGATTGCTTCTTGCCTTAGCTACAGTCAAAGGATGGTATCTTCATCAATTGGACGCCAATAACGCGTTCCTTCATGGGGATTTGGATGAAGAGGTATACATGCAACTTCCTCAGGGTTGTGCCGGTGATTGCGACAAAGTATGCCGATTAGTTAAATCCCTTTATGGTTTACGTCAAGCAAGTCGTCAATGAAACGTAAAACTGACTTCGGCCTTACTTCAATTTGGGTTCACGCAAGCCTCATCTGATTAGACATTGTTCCTTAAAAATGGTAGTGATGGTTTCATGGCCCTTTGGGTGTACGTCAATGATGTCATTTTGGGCAGTGATAATACGCAGGCTATCCGTAACATTAAACAATATCTGCATGATGCCTTTACCATTAAAGATCTTGGTGAGCTAAATTTTTTCCTTGGACTGAAAGTGGCCAGAACTATGAAGGGCATTAATATTTTTCAGAAGAAATACACTTTTGATTTGCTTCGGGATACTCAGTTTTTGGAGTCTAAACCTGTCTCTACGCCTATTCTGCCAGAAACTAAACTCTTCAAAGATGGGGGTTCGCCGTTGGAGGATGTTACATCCTACCGTATGTTGGTTGGTAAACTTCAATATCTAACTACAACCCGGCCTAATATTTCTTTTGTTGTTCAACAATTGGCGCCATTCCTTGATTCTCCTACAATGACTCACTTGGCTGCTGCGCACAGAGTTCTTCGATATTTAAAAGGTTATATTGGGCAAGGTCTTTTCTTTCCTTCTGATAGTGATTTTCAGCTCAAAGCCTTCTCTGATTCTGATTGGGGTAATTGTCCAGACACTAGACGCTCTCTGACAGGGTACTGTGTATTTCTTAGTTCGTTTCTTATTTCTTGGAAAGCCAAGAAGCAAAACACTGTTAGTCGGAGTTCTTCGGAGGCTGGGTATCAGGCACTGGCCACCACGACTTGTGAGGTCCAGTGGTTGCATTATCTTCTTGGTGAACTACGGTTGTCTCCCACTGTTCCAACGCCCATTTTTTGTGACAATCAATCTGCCTTATATTTGGCGCACAATCCTGTTTTCCACGAACGTACTAAACACATTGACATTGATTGTCATGTGGTTCGGGAAAAACTTTAATCTGGTGTCATCGTTTTACTTCTGGTTTCTTCCAAGCATCAACTTGCTGATTGCTTCACGAAAGGACTTTCTTCATCCCTTTTTCATGATTCTTTTCGCAAACTGGGAGTGTATAATATCTACTCTCTAACAATACACTCACTAGTACCTGATCACAACTCTTATTTACTCGGTCAACCAGCTGTTACTTACCTGTAAATATGATAGGATTTAGCTCCTGATTTATCCCCTGTAATTAAGCTAACCTTTTGATTTCAAATCACTGATTGATTGTATTTAAATACTCACGGTTGAATCAATGGAAATCATCTTTTCATTCATCTTTACTCTCCAGTTTGAGGGGGTGTTAGAATTATATACTATGCCATTAGTTAACAGTTTAGTTTTCGCGGTTTAGTTACACATGTACAGTATAAATACTCTTCATTCGGATGTAATCAATAACACTTTTTCTCTGTCAATTGGAATTTCTGATAACGCTTGTTGAATTTAAATTTCCAAGATGATAATTGAGACTATTAGAAGCAAAGATAAGCAAAAACTTTTTCCCTCAAACTTAATTAATTTATCTGGGACATCGTGAGCATTAGCCCCAGCAAAAAATAGCCTTAGCTTTTATTCATCATTCCAGGTTTCAACTACAGACTACCCATGGTTCAGACTTTTACCAAGTATGGAGTTGTACTCATCCGAACCCCTAAGGATCTCTTTGAAAATGAGTTCTTTGGGTCTTCGTTTGTTCATAAACAAGCAAAAGTTTCTATATACACCAATCTCCCAAGTAGTAGCTTAAATATGATTAGTTGTCGCCTATTGGTCTATTATTTGTGCACAATCCACTACATAATTCCATTTGAAGCGGAAGTTGGACAAGAAATTTAGAACAACTCAAGTACCTTATACCATAGGTATTCGGTGAACTAACGTAGTGTATGGTTGTTGTCCCCTTTAGTGGGGACAAATGACAAAACAAAAAAATTATGTCCCTCTGCGTGTTTAGTTACTGTCCCAAGTAATTTTTGTTTTGTCCCCGAATGACAAAAATAAAATTTTTTCTTTCTTTCAAAACCGAAGGACAAAATTTCTTGTCTCCATCTCCGAGACAAAACCCATAAGCAACTTTCAGAAATACCCCTCCTCCCACATAAGCAAATTTTTTATTCTTAATTATATTATTAAACTCATCATCATCATCATCATCATCATCATTATTATTAATTTTATTAACTTTATTACACGAAATTAATTATCTTATTATTATTATTATAAATTTTGTATTTATTATTATTATTATTATTATTATTATAAATTTTGTACTTATTATTATTATTATTAATTATATTATTAAACTCATCATCATTATCATCATCATAATTACTAATTTTATTAACTTATTATACGAAATTCATTATCTTATTATTATTATTATTATTATTATTATTA
>JANZLH020000156.1:4705566-4726366 GCA_026770325.2 Erythroxylum fimbriatum | reverse complement strand
AATTAAATTTTTTTAAAATAATTAATTTATTTTAATTTATAAAAATTGATTAATAAATTAATAAATTGATTCTAAAAATTTATTAAAATAATTAAACGAAAATTAAAAATTAGTTTATTTAAAATTTTTATTAAATTAAATTAATTTTTATTAATATTGTTAAAAATAGAATGGGGCAAAACTGCTATTTAGAAAACTCCAGGGCGTCTTGGTATAAATTCTGAAGTCGCGTAACAGCCACATCGCAAGCTACTAGTTTGTGCTTGTTCAGTTCAACCACCCAACAGACTCTCTGCTAGCTCATGGGACGTGCCCACATGTCGTCGTTGATGACTGATTTGCTCCGACATTCGGGCGGTGTCGCCGTCATTGATGGCGGCCTGGCGACGGAGCTGGAACGCCACGGTGCTGACCTCAACGATCCTCTCTGGAGCGCCAAGTGTCTCCTCACCTCTCCTCATCTCGTCCGCGCGGTATTGTACCCATCTCACCGTTGACTTCCGATTTACGTTCTAAATGATTCGGTTTCGGTTTTATTTTTGGTTATTTAATACTGAGAATGTAGTTCGTGTGCTCTCTTTAGATCTTGTTCTGTTAATTTCGAACTAAATGTTGCGTCGTTAATGTCAAAAAGAACTAGGCATTTCGTTTCGTCTTTGTTAGATATGTTTCTCTGTGAAATGATAGTGGATTAGTCATTTGTGGACATTATATTGGTTTATCTACTGTCTTGTCTGGCAGTATAAGTTTGTTTTCGGTAGTAAGAACGGGCAAATCACGGAGATAGAGATCACCATTATTTGGAAAGTTTTTGTCTCGGAGTTGGTGTTGGTTTATGTTCTTTACTTCTTTATGGAGTCGGCTTTGTCAGTTTGTTTATGCGGTAATATGATAGTATGAATTTTGTTAAACCTAAATATTGGACGACTTAGATACTCTTTGATCTTGTTTGTCTGGAATAGATATATTTAGTGAGTTAAATTTGGGACCACTGTGATCTTTTATTGCAATATACGAGTAACGAGTTTTTTAATTTAAACCAGGAACTTATATTCACCATCTCTCTCACTGTTCTTCTCTACTCTTTGATGTTTGGAAAGAGTGAAGGTGAGAGGAAATCATTTCCCCATAGTTTATTCCGTAACCCAATTTTAGTTCAGTTGGCTTAGTAAATGAGATATCTAGCAATTGAATATTAGGAAGGGCTTGCTTGATTAAGTGGACAGAACTTCTTTCTGGGCCATTGGATAAAAATTTATGATTATTTTTAGAAATGTAAGCAATTGAATGTCATCTAATAGAAGAAAAGACATGTTCGTGTTTTAGAAATGCTAGCTATAGTTCTATTTAAGGCATTTTGAGCAGGACCATTTTGTTCAGTAGTAGATAAAATGTGATTAAATTTATGGGAAAAGCTGTAACTGGGACCCAAACCAAAAAAGATGTTAATGACGTTAATGGTTTTGTCACTTCTTTTTGAAGGGTTAAAACCATGTCTTAATGTTACCTTTTGTTATTAAAAGGAAGAAAGACGATACTATTACATGGTTAGTCTAGGGAAACAGACCCCCGACATATCCCTAAAAGGATAGAATGACACATAAGGGGTGTAGTATCAAAGATAGTGATTCCGAAGTTGAAATGTTACCTTTTGTTAAAACTTTAGAATGTGAACTGTAATATATCTCCACATTTTTCTGGTTCTTTTGCTTCACAGGTACACCTTGACTATCTTGAAGCTGGTGCAGATATCATTATCACAGCATCTTATCAGGTATGATTCTCTTTGACTGCCATCAACCGCCTCTGCCCACCCAAAAGAGAAATAAAATGCACCTTCATGCTTCCCCTCTCGCTTTCTCTATATGTATGAAATTGACACTCATGTTCAATTCAATATGAATAGGCCACAATTCAGGGTTTTGAGGCTAAAGGCTTTTCTACTGAAGAAAGTGAAGCCTTGCTTAAGAAAAGCGTAGAGATTGCATGTGATGCACGGGTTATTTACTATGAAAGATGTAAAGAAGGTTCCCTTGATGGTAATAACAACGGTCGGGCTCTAGAACTACGCTCCATTCTAGTTGCAGCTTCTGTTGGCAGCTACGGAGCTTATTTGGCTGATGGATCAGAGTACAGGTGAGCCAACCTCTTATTAAAATTTGTACACTGATTCTATTGCTAACATTTCTATGTGCATTAAGCAGCTAGAAATCCTTTCTTTTATTTATGAAATATCTTCTGGAAGTTCTATGCATGGTTTATTGTTCCTTATAGTATCTAAAGCACCAGAATATTACTTTCAACAGGAATTGTACTGATTATAATGGGGGTAGAGTATGACGATTATTAATTCTCCATCCTTTCATTACTTTGTCATTTACTGCCAAATTAAGCTTGAGGGCATCAGACTATTGTCACTTTTTTTCTGGAAAGGAGAATACAATACACTTGACTGCCTTCATCTCTTATTATGTTTCGTGTCTTTATTAGTGGGAACTACGGCGACAAAATTACCCTACAATACCTGAAGGATTTTCACCGAAGGAGGGTGAAGATCCTGGCAGAATCAGGGGCTGACCTCATAGCTTTTGAAACAATTCCAAACAAGATAGAAGCTCAGGTAATATGCTGGGTCTTTTCCACGTTGTAATATTTCATTTACTTTGGTTTTCCTAAACATTTTGTATCATTGAAGGCATAAGGAAAAGCATGAAACATTTTGTATCATTGAAGGCATAAGGAAAAGCATGCTTCAGTGCTAAAATTCTTGTTTATTGTGCTATGCTATACCTGGCTAGGAGTTTCTTCAATTATCGAACCACGCACCTGCTTCATATTGATGTTTGGGTAATGCCAAATTGAGTTTGTTGGAGAAGGAAATTGTCTGAAATGCTGGATCTTAGGCTAGGTATGTCCTACATGCTTGATTTGCAACTTATTTCTTGCAGGCCTATGCTGAGCTCTTAGAGGATGAAGGCATAACAATTCCTGCTTGGTTCTCCTTTAACTCTAAAGATGGTATCAACGTGGTTAGTGGAGATTCTTTAATCGAATGTGCCTCAATAGCTGAATCCTGCAAGAAAGTTGTAGCTGTGGGAATAAACTGCACACCTCCTAGATTTATTCAGGGACTGATATTGTCTATGAAGAAGGTACTCTTGTGGTGGTTATTCAAACAGAATTTGTTGGTTTCTTTTTGTCCTTTTTGCGGATAGTTGAGGTTATGTTCTTATGAATTTGGAAATGGTCCTATCTTGTTATGTTTGAAATTTATACATAAAAGATTCTTCAGGTGACTACCAAGCCGATTCTCATATATCCAAACAGTGGGGAGAGTTATGATGCTGAGCGAAAGGAGTGGGTGGTAAGTCCTTTTTTGCAGTGGAATACATATTGTTTTAAAATCAATGGAAGGCATTTTGAAAAAAGTATCCAGGTAGAACCCTTTAACAGACTCTGGAAATAGCAAGCAAACACAGGTTTTAAGTTTTCAAAGAATCATATTGTACGGCAAAACTTGGTTGGATTGCCAACCGAAATGGGGAAATGAAAGCTAAGAAATATATGGATTCCATTTGTTATTTTATGTTAAGTACAATCTTGAAACTTAATATATTGACCTCCTTCTATACATAGCAAACTGATGTCTGTTTGCATTTGTTTCCGTTGCAGCAAAATAGTGGGGTGTCTGATGAAGATTTTGTTTCGTACGTAGATAAATGGTGCGAGGTTGGAGCTTCTCTGGTTGGAGGTTGTTGCCGAACTACTCCTAATACTATCAGAGCCATACGCAGGACTCTTCCACATAGATCTGCGGATCAATCTTGCTAATCACCAGTAACCGCCCTGACTCCAAATGGAGATGCTACAATGACCAAACATCCAGCAGAAAACATCTCGACTTCAAATACCAGGAAACATCAGTGGTGTGCAAGATCCGCTTTTGACTTTGAAAGATCCAACTGACGACGTCAGACGTAGATGTCTCGCTTGCTTACTTCTTCGTATGTACTTCTGTAAGATTATCTTTGAAGTTAATGACAATCAGTTTCAGTCTGACAGTTTTGTAAGGTTGTGTTGGAAGTTCAATGATAGCTCCTCAGTTTAGCAATTAGTATTTAGTAGTCGCTGAGTGAACGACTTAAGTATGTTTTGGTTCGAAACATTTTACTTAGAAACTTGGTACTGCACAGGGTCTAGATGAAGGTTACTGGAAAGCTGAAGTGTTTGCCTGTCCATTCTATATCTACCGTATATTGGAACCTACTAATTTCAACTTGTCAAGCATAATAAAGTCTTGAGAAGTGGCACAAAAAGAAAAAAAAAATAGTATTTTTGGTTAGTCATTGCTTGATAGCAAGCCTGGCAAACTCTCATTTTCTATTCGGACATGTCTCATTATATATTCCACTTAATAGGTTGCATCTTTCAAGTTCACAGTATCAAGTACATGTGTACAACAAATGTCTTTAGTGCATCAAAGGTCCATTGTTTCAAGTACACCACATTCCTTATACTGCTACGAGGAACTACGAATTCAAGTATCAAAGCCTGAGTAGATGCCACTATCTCTTAACAACCTTTTCTCTTCTTCAACATAACTCTTACCCCTGCTAGCCTGACCAAATTCTCGTTTCCTCTTCTCTTTCTGGGAGAATGAAAGACTCTTCTTCTCCTTTGAAGTTTGCGCATTGGCCAGTTGCTCTCCATCCTTTAATGCAGCTCTCGTTTTCTGTCGTTCTTCATAAGATTCTTCAACTTCACCAGTTCTGCCCTGTTGTTTGCCAGTAGACCAAGACCAATCCGGCACTACTTTATCTTTCGGAGGAGGCACATTCAAAACTGACAGTCCACCTTTATAGCCATGTCGCTTCAATGCTTCAAAGTCCACGACTTTTCGCCTTCCACTCTTGCCTACGTGGAAAGGAAAATAAACATAAGGGTGCAAAGCAAATTCTCCTCCGATACCAAAGTGAAGAATTTGAGAAACAGGAACTGAAATGAGGGATGCCCACAAACAATATAGGTTCTATGCCACCATGGCTAATTATTCACCAATCCTCATCATCCACTATGATTGCATGAACCAGGGTACCAAAGTATAAAAGAACTTGTATTGCTATTTGCTGAAACACTCCCCAATCAAATTCCTTCCTCCAACATTGCTTTCTTGGTCCAAGTCACAAGTTTCCCACACAAGGATATAGCAGTTTAAGATTAGGCATACAGGTTTATACCGACCTCAAGCTATAGAATCAACCAAAAGTGTTATACCAATCCTTGCACTAGTACATGGAGTTACCCTTCTAAGTTCCACCTCAATAACCACTGTCAAATTTTAAACTACTTTATTCTTTACCTGTCATTCAACTTGGGTAACATAAAGAACTCCCAACATTAAGGCACTCACCTTTGTTTAGGGCAAATTTCTATCTTCTTCAAGAACCATTAAAGACTATTCAGCACATATTATGCGTTATTCATGTATGATTTCGGAACTCCTACTTAATGGAATAGCCATTTTGAATAATTTCATTTCCTGTGCAATAGAAAAAGAAAAAGAAGTCCATACAAGCTAACAACTAAAGCTGAGAGGTCGACAAGCTGCAATCATGGATAAACAACGTTGGCAGAAATTGAATAACCATCATAACAAAAATAGTGGGAAATACCTCCAGATTTACGTTCTTTAGACTCGGCTTTATCAGCTGACCTGTCGGTTGCAGAATCTGAATGCGAGGATGACGACTCGTCGCCCGAGGAATCATTCCCATCGTCATCACTCCAGGGCATAGGCCTCTTCATGCTTCTTCAATTACAAGCTACAAACCAGGACTTCCGTAAAAATTAGAGCTTCAAATAATTATTCCAAGAAAAATTAATAAGAAAAAGTCATAGCTTTGCCTTGACCTAGACCCACAACCCGAAGATCATAGCAAAATTTAAACAAAACCCCAAATTGTAAGACGGAGAGAGTTATCTCACTGCTCAAGGAATGGGCAGCCATTAGATTGAGAGAGCATCTACTAGTTAAATGAAAATGCTGACTCAAAAAAGACGACGACGTTTGTAAGCAATTTTACTTCATTTTTATATCTAGGGTTTGCATCAATTTTAATTTAACAGTTATATGCCATTTGGGAAATTAAGAAAAAAAAAGAAATGAAAAGGACATATTCCCGCTGCCCAAGCGCTCTATCTGTACTGTTAGGGTTTGCGAAACGACCCTGCAATTCGTCCTTCTATCCGGGAACTGGAGTGCCTCTCCGTCGCTCATCAAACAACGGCCGCCACTCCATCATCTATTAGTGGTTTTGGTGTCGACTATGGAGGTTGATAAAGAGGTCAACGATGGTTCTCTTATTCTGCTGAAGCAAGGAGCTGAAGCTGTGAGTTTCCTTTTACGAACATTATAGCCTGATGATTAGAAAAAAGCAATGCTTTGGCTTTTACTTTTATGAACCTTCTTGATTAAATTCCTCTTGCGGATTTTGTCTTGGCTTGATGTTCTAGTCAAGATTAAATTTTGATGGATGTCTGCTTGAGAGTTCTTATACTTGTTTAACGATCCTTTCAGAGAGTTTTCGATTCAATTTTTGTTGGAAGGAGGTGTATTGTTAAGGAACGTTTCTCTAAGAAGTATAGACACCCTACTCTGGATTCTAAACTTACTCTAAAACGCTTAAATGCGGTGAGTTCGTTCTCATAACCTGTTTCTCCCTTGCTTCTATACATCATTTATAAGCTTTGTTCTTTTCATTTTGATGTGACTTCTTTAATGAATTAAATCGATGGAGCAGGAGGCTCGATGCATGACAAAGGCTAGGCGACTTGGCGTATCTACTCCGGTGTTGTATGCTGTGGATCCTAAGTTGAACACTCTGACATTTGAGTTCATCGAGGGTTCTTCTGTGAAAGATATCTTCCTCGAACTCGGAATCAATGGCGTTATCCAAGAACGACTGGATGATGTCGCAAAGCAGATTGGAGATGCTATTGGCAAGTTACATGACGGCGGCCTCATTCATGGTGACTTGACCACATCAAACATGCTGATCCAGAATGGCACCAATCTACTGGTGAGGGAGTTGTTTTGCTTTGAAAGAATAGACTGTTACGTGAATTAACTTTTTCATGTGATGTTTTGTTTTAGGTCCTCATTGACTTTGGTTTGAGCTTCACATCAACCCTTCCCGAGGACAAGGCCGTTGATCTATATGTGCTGGAGCGAGCTTTGCTTTCAATGCATTCTTCATGTGGCGATGTGGTAATTTTATGCGCATTTGATCCGATCTTCTAATTTCTCTCATCCTATCACATTCTTCCTGAAACGCAAGAGAATAGAAGTCAACAATTTGTGGGAATCGAAAAGTGAAGCTATATGGGAATTCAACATTGAACTTATGGTTTAATTTTACAGGAATAGTACTTTGATCAAGTGTTATAAAGTACAGATTTGATTGACAGAAAACTCAATTACATGCTTTACATTTTCTTCGCTGCTACTCAAAACTAGAAAAATGGGTTTTGAAATTGATTGTGCAGATGGAGCGCGTACTTGCAGCCTACAAGAAGTCCTCAAAACAGTGGTCATCAACATTGAACAAACTGGCTCAAGGTGGGTTTCCTGAAGTCTTTTGTTGATTATGATTTTGTTGTAGACTCAGACGGTCTTTAAACTTATCTTGCTATACAATCTGTTACAGTTCGTCAACGGGGACGGAAGCGCACCATGGTTGGATAGTCCTTTTCTTCTGTATTATTAAAACTATGAAAAGATTAATGTCTTCATCTCTGCACTCTCGTCTTGTGTGTGCCACTGGTTACTTCTCAATGAGATGGTAATTTGCAATGGTGTGGTGTTTGATTCTAGGACTGGCTCAAGCCCACATCTTTTTCTATGACAATCCAGCCCAACTTGTCCTTACCGTCGTATTAGTAAATAACAACGGTTGTGTTAAACCCTAGTGCGTTAGTAATCTCCATTTGTTTCATAAGGATTTGTTCTCCTTCTTGAAATGAATAAGAATCAAATATTCCAAAACACGCACGCGAAATTGCTAGCATTCGATCTCCTCTCCCTCACCCAAACTCCCAAATTCTCCTCCTCGGACCCAATCTCCTTCTCCCGCAAAGGAGTCTCCCTTTCACGAGCAGAGATCGTTGGCGTTGTGACCAGCTGTGAGCACAAGGCAAACAGGTTCCTCAAGTTCGCTATCGACGACGGCACTGGCTGCGTGAGTTGTGTGCTCTGGCTGAACCACCACTCATCTCCGTACTTCTCGCGACGCAACCCCATAGATGTTCGATTAATTGCCGCAATGGCCAATCAGTGGGCCTCGGAGATCAAGATCGGGGTTGTGGCTAGGGTTCGCGGGAAAATAACGGCTTATAGAGGTGAGGTTCAGATTACGGTGTCGGATGTGGTGTTAGAGAGAGACCCAAATGTGGAGATGTTGAATTGGTTAGATTGTGTTAGGCTGGCACGTAATTGCTACGACGTGGTGGCTGCGTTTAAGTAAACATAAATGGTCTTGTTTGTTGATATAATAGTATGCGGTTGTGAAGAAGCAGAGCATAGAAGGGACACATACTTTCTGGTGACACAAACGCTATGATATAATAATATCGAACAGAAGTGTTTGGAGGCATAAACAGAAACTAGCAATGTTGTTTGAATTGATAGTTTTTGTGGGAGAAAATACACATCCACCCACCTAATCACATCATGAAGCTTCTGCACTGTAAGCTTCGTTAGTTTAATTCAATGAAACTGTAGTAGTAACTGGTACTTGCTGATGACTCCTAAGAGATGAAAACGAAAGAAGCACTCTCCCATGTGTGACAATGGTAGGAACTTTGAGTGGTGGCATGTAGCTAGGCAGCACTTTAGCATATTGCACAAAAACCTATGAGATCGCGTGTTTAGATGGGCTATAGTACCCTTAATGGCCCAGACAAGATCCTACTTCCATGTTCAGCGTCACTCGTGGTTTTAGTTCATGCAATGCACGATAAAACACGTTTTTAAGCTTACAGACACAAGGGCTTCTTGAAATGAAAAACCTCAAAATTGCACAATTGTCTTGTATCCCTTGGACACGAGTCTAGATTGAGTCAAAAAGTGCCTCAAATTTGCACATGGATTTTACTAAAAAGCAGCAAGTTCCCGATGTGATGATGCATTTGCCTCCAAAGTTCAATGCCATGCCCAAAATTGTATGCTTACCTAGGAGCAACGCGTGTCCCAAAGCCCAAAAACCCCACGTTAAAGGACCGCAAAATCAAAATGGCTCAACTTTTCTCAAAGACATTGGAGGTTCTTGAATTAAGGATTTGAGTTACGCATTGACTATAGTTTTCATACATCTGCTACCTATCACCTACAAGGTATTGGATTTATCAATCAATATAGGCCTAAACTATAAGCACTAGCTTTGTGACAGATACAGAGAAGAGAAGGAGAGGACAGAAAGCCATTAAATCTATCTCACGTGACATACACCTTCTTTTATCTTTTACCCTCATGCTTTAACCGCTCTTTCTTTACCTCAACTTCCTTCCAAAGCAATCATAATATTAGAACACCAATCTGAAGACAATTGATCAAACCTAACTTATCTGACAGTGGACAGTCAAGTTTTATTGCAAATATTAACAAAAAACTGCTGTTGTGTTGTGTCTGTTTAGACAGGAATTTTAAGTTATTATTTAATAATAACTCGTAGTCGGAGGGCTTTATATTATGGTAAAAATTAGAAGTCCTTCAGTTCCTACCTCATCTCGAGAGAGAGTGAGACTGAGAGGGAAACGTACCTCTTTCACTTGCACTTTATTCCCTGTTCAAAGCATTTGGTGACGTCGAGAGAAGCTCTTCTCTACTCTGTGTCTTTACATTGTCTTGTTTTGCTCTTTCGATCTCATAGTCTTTACTTCTACGCATCGCTGTTTTGAATCGGCTTTATTCCTGTTTCACTTCTTTCCTCATTTTCTCAGTTCCTTGGACGAGCACAAAGACGAGAAGAGAAGTGAAGAGCTTAAGTGTGCAACTTGGTGTTTCTTGGATTTAACTTTCGCTTATAAACGTTGATCAGCTGTGTAATCCTCTTCTTTGCGTCTGTCGTTTCCTCTTCATTGCCTCAGGACTCGTTTCTTTATTCTCTCGTTGGGTTTAGCCTTGAGCCAATCTTTAACTCCTTCCACTCTCTTTGAAAAACAGAGCAAAAGATCAAGAATCCTACTCTCAGGACAATTAACGAGATTTGTCCTTTTTCCAAAATTTAAAATTCTGTCATAAGCATTCTCCGCAAAAACAAAACAAAAAAATGATCTTCTTATGCTTCTGAAAGACAAACACATATTCATCATCATTGCCATATCATTCTGATGGCTATATGACCTTGAGAAGAAAAAATGAGAGATGGGAACTCGAAGAAAGGCAAGGTTTGTAGAATGCCAGTGCCTAAAAGAAAAATGAAAATAACATTCTTTGTTTGCCTGTGAATCTTATGTTCTCCAATAACTGACTTTGTTTATCTTGTCGCGAAGCTTTCATGGCCCAAGGCATTGGTCAAGAAGTGGTTGAATATCAAGAGCGAAGCTGAGGAACTTCATGTAGAAGATGTCTTTTACGGAGGTGATTACTGGCTTCATCTTCTGGAATTTGGAATTTCAATGCAACTTGATAGATACTTATAGACAGGGAAAACATTGCGTTATTGTATTTCTTCAATCTCTTATTGTCTCTATAACAAAATGGTTTTGGATTTAATCTATTCCTGATACATCAGATTGCAGAGCAGGATCTCCTAAATTATTCTTTTCTTCACAAGTTATTTTGTAGCTCGTTCACTTAAAATCCTTTTTGTTTTTGTGCTGTTTAAATGTGTGATTGATGCATTGGCAGTGGAAAGAACACAGCTTTAACTACTTTATTGTGTTTATTTTTCAGATGGTGATGAACATTGGAAGAATAACTCTTTTGAGAGGAAGGCATGCGCCATCAAGAAAAGTAAAACAGGTTCAGTATCAGAACCCAGTATTGCGTTGGACCACAATAGTCTTCCAAATCTGAAAATTTTCATATTAGTAATAAAATTGATAGTGATTACTTCTCTCACACACCACTCATTCCACCTGGTTTCCGGCAAACCCCTCAAAATCCCCATTTTTATGTGCAGAAATATTGAACAAGAGACACCCAGATCGACTAAGGCCAGGTAAGACAGACCCTGATGCTTACCAAGTTACAGATTTGCACCATTACAGGTATGCTAAGTCCTTGTCGTCATTTGCACATTTGTTTCTTACCGAAATTTGGTTTTTATTGGTCTTTAATACCTAAATTGCTGCTGAGGCAGGATTTTTGTAGCAACATGGAATGTAGCTGGAAAGTCGCCGCCAAATTATTTGAATCTTGAAGATTGGGTCCATGCCTCACCTCCTGCTGACATATATGTTCTTGGGTATGTGCACTTAATAAATTTCTTTTTTCTTTCCCATTCTCTGAGCCATGCAACTGTTCTCACATTAAGCTTCATCTATCGGACTACATTGATTTCAGGTTTCAAGAAATTGTTCCTCTGAATGCTGGCAACGTCTTGGGCACAGAAGACAGTGGCCCAGCAAAAAAGTGGCTAGCTCTTATTAGGAAGACTTTGAACAGCCTTCCTGGTACTGGCTGCAGTTGTCACACTGCATCTCCCGTTCATAATCCACTAGTAGAATCCCACGCAGACTTTGAAGGGTCAACAAGGCAAAAGACTTCTTCTTTCTTCCATAGTTGTTCCTTCCAATCCTTGAGCCATAGCATGAGAATAGATGGTGACTTGTTGATGCGACAACCTAGGCTTGATCAACGTTTCAGCATTTGCGATAGGGTAATGATTGGGCATAGACAGAGTGATTACGATCCTCACTTCAAGTGGAGTTCCTCTGACGACGAGAATGAGCCTGAAGTTTCACCATGTGCCACTTACTTTTCACCAATTGACTATTGTCGATCATTTCCCATGGAAGAACGGAAAAGGGGGAAATCTAGGTATTGTTTGGTTGCCAGCAAGCAAATGGTTGGAATTTTTCTAACTGTATGGGTGAGGTGTGATTTGAGAGGCTTCGTGCACAATATGAAAGTTTCTTGTGTTGGCAGAGGATTGATGGGTTATCTTGGAAACAAGGTATAGTTTATTGAGTAGAAACTTGCTTGGCTTTGATATCAAAACAGTACAAGAATCGCATCAAGCTTAGACTCTATTTTTACAGGGTTCCATTGCTATCAGCATGTCATTGCACCAAACAAGTTTTTGCTTCATCTGTAGTCATTTAACGTCTGGACAGAAGGAGGGAGATGAGCTACGAAGAAATTCTGACGTAATGCAGATCCTTAGGAAGACGAGATTTCCCCGAGTTCATGGGATGGGAGATGAGAATTCTCCTCAAACAATTCTGGAGCACGAGTGGGGCCATATTCATTATCTGTATTCAATAGTTTATTGAAATCGCTGTTTTGCTTGTATATCTAAATGACAACTATGTTGATGCAGTCGAATCATTTGGCTAGGAGATCTGAATTACAGGATTGCTCTTCCCTATCGATCCGTAAAAGCTCTTGTAGAAATGCGCAACTGGAGCGCATTACTAGAGAGTGACCAAGTACGTCACCAATTAAACTGGAGATTTATTTTCATCAAAGAGGTCTTGGAATTCATCTTTTTATTTGTTTCCATATTCAGCTTCAAATAGAGCAGAGAGAGGGACGAGTCTTTCGGGGATGGAATGAAGGGAGGATATACTTTCCCCCAACATACAAGTACTCCAAAAATTCAGACAGATATGCAGGCGATGATAGGCATCCAAAACAGAAGAGAAGAACTCCGGCATGGTAACCTCCATTCCCTTCATAAAAGAAACATAGGAAGATTAACCTTAATTTCATTTGCATTGGATTCCAATGGACAACCTCAGCAGAGGAAATGATCTGTTTGTGAATATTTGTAGGTGTGATCGTATATTGTGGTATGGAAGAGGGCTCAATCAGTTATCTTATGTTCGTGGAGAATCCCAGTTCTCTGATCATAGGCCAGTTTATAGCATGTTTTTAGCTGAGGTAGAGTCTATAAACCGCAGCCAAATCAAGAAAAACATGAACTGTTCCAGTTCCAGGATTGAGGTAGAAGAGCTGCTGCCACACTGGCATGGATACACTGGCTTCAGCTATAATTGAGTTGATGCGTGTTATTAGTCACGCGCAGAGCCAGTTCGCCTCAGATGTACAAAGCACGTGTTGTGCAATATATCCCAGGTTCTTGCCACAATCTAGCCAAACAAACAATATTATTGACCTTTCATGGCTCCAATCTGTTGATAGCAGAAATCAACCTAAAAGAAATAAGAGGCGCATTTCTTGTCCTTGTGGAATGTGTCGTCTTCTACTATTCACTAAAAATTTTCGGTTGGAAAGATCAAAGATGCCTTCTTTTTCTGGGTTCTTATTTCTCATATGTTGTGTGGTCCACCACCTTGCAGATGGGCACTGCTGCTATGAGAAAATCTGCCTGAAAAATATCAAACCATTATGTTGACAACAATATAATCCATTAATGCGAGGTTGGCCCTCCTCTAACTTTTCCATTCTTGGTTTGCTAGTACTTTTTCCTCCAAGTAATTATTCTAATCTTCTTCGTCTCCTTCTTATCACAATTGGTACAGGTTAACTTATGCGAATGTCCCTTGAATGTTGACTTCGCAAGATTACTGTTTTTCTTTTCTCTTTATACCAAGTCCTGATGACATGACAAATTACCCACACCTTAGGTTGGTCACAGGAAAGAGGTAACGGAAACTAAACTTTAGAGTTTCATAGCATTATTCTGTCTATTTTGATGTATGGACTTGCAAAATAACACTTCGTGGCTGAAGAAAAATCTTTCTGTGATGTTTTCAGGATAAGGAAAAGAATCAACTTTGTTTGTTTCTCTTCTTTTTACAGTTTTTATGTATATGAAATAACTAAAGTTAGGATGGTGATTGGTGATGGATACGCAGAAAAGGGCAGAATTCCTGTACATGTATATTCTTTCTCTGCTGTGGCTAATGATTTTACTGAAAAGCAACTCGGCTGAACATTTAACTGTTCTTATTTTTTAATTTTATAGTTCTGAGACACAAACCGACAAGCAAGAGTCAGCAAAAGTCGTGAGAGGGCTGAGGCTTGTGCACTTTTGGCTTCTGACTGTACAGAGTAGTAGAAATTTTACATCATTGGTTACGTTATATGTAATTGTTATCTTGGGAGTATGCTATGCATGGCATGAAACAGTAAAAAGAGTGCAACCAAGCAGCCATGTCGATGTCACCGTCTCTCCTCGGACTCAGTCAGCTAGTTTTATATATATATAAAACTTTCCACTTCAATGGAGACAAATTCTCGTAATAGAAAAAGAGAAGATAAGATTGAACAGATACTGAGGATAACAGCGAAGAAGAGTCAAATGTGAGAAATGAAAATGATTTCGGTAATAACGAGTTAATTATTAATGAAATTAATTAAATACAAATTACTATGAATTCATTTAGCAATTAATTTTATTTTCCTATTTATTGATAATTAAATTATATGCAATAATTTATTTTTAAAATTTATTTTTTTAATTATTGAAACTAATGGTAATTAAAATTTTCATAAATAATTAATTAAAATATTGTAAAATTTAAAAATATTTTCAAATTTAAATTTGACATTAAATTAAATCAATGATAAAAATAAAACAAATTGAATGATTAAATTTTATTAATAATTAGTATTAAATAATTAAACAATATATGTCAGTTAAAAATAAAATTAGAACTAAATTAGTTTTTATAATTTCCCCAAGTTATGAAAACATGAATAAATCAAAATGAAACACATAAATTAGAAACTCAATTATATAAATCTCTTATTAAATTTTAAAATTAAAAATAGAAGTATAACCTGAAAAACCTTTATAAAACAATTTCTGGCAAGTGCATATAGCTATAGCTATACAGTGAAGCACCGGAATGATCCAAGGACCTATATTTGAAACGAAAATGTACTATTATAGATAGATAGAGTTTTGATTACAATGAAACAAACATGCAAACTATACATATAGATATATTTGTTGGTTTATTCCCTGCATCCAATTGGTTTGTTATAGTTTATTGATATTGGTTCAGTCGGATTTTGCTGGACTGGAATGCCATTGTCTTGATCCATGATCTTGCGTGATCTTGACTATCGAACACCTGCAAAACAGATAACGGCGGGCCGGGAGTTGTTTCCCGGGAGGCCCCTCCGACGCTCAAGTCAGTATTTTTGGTAGGATTTTGGCTGCCGTAAACAGAGAAAAGCGAGGTTGTATTCTCGTACCTGAATCACGGTAGAATAGTACCTTATATACCTAGAGTTGCCGCTAGGTTTATGTCTTTACGTGAGTCGTTGCGTTTGCATGGGAGTCTAACTCCTGATGGGCCGGACGGGCCGTGATTATGTGAAGATAAACCTGGGCCTAGCATAGCCGACCCAACCAGGTTGAAATAATAGTTAATCTAAAGCATCTAGCCATACTTTGTATATCTAATTAGTAAACTATTACCTTATTTTCTGTGTCCGTTATTTCATTCCAATCTTATTTTTGCACAAAAAATAACGTCGTTTTATATGTAAATAATTTTAAAACGAAATTATTTTGAAGTAAAAATAAGGATAGATCAGATTAACACACACACACAAGATGTGAAACCTTCCCCAATCTGTTGCATGTTCCATTGTGATGACTTCATCATCGGTTAGGTCATCCCTCCTTGTTTACTTTAAGCTAATAACATCTTTTCTATACCTACCACTCCGACTTCCTAACCCCGTTGGTCGAGAATTTGCAAATTGCAAGGAGACAACAACCTTCATTTATGTCAACTGCTACAGAAGACCGAGAAAATAATTAATACTATCAGTGTATGTATTGGGGACAAAAAAAACATTCGTAAAGTCAAAAAGAAAGATAAATTTTTTACAAGAAGATAAGATGCCAAATTCCCATTCGACGGTCCTCTCTACAATCATGTCCAACCTCCACAAAGTATTATTACTTTTATGCTTCTCATCCACAAGTGTCTGACAAGGGCGGGCGCCATTTACATCTATTATTACAGTTTTAAGAAATTCTTCAAAGCTTGCTTTTTTGGTAATAGGAGGATAGGAACATAATTGAGCCTATCAGGATTGTCAAAAAGCAAGACAGAGACCTCGGCTTACAAGTTAACATCAAAATTACACAACATCACAACTGTGTATGCTACTGCTACTGGGGAGAGATATAAATATCTTATCCAAAACTTGGGTGGAATTTTGTTTCGATTCGCGCTTCGGCATAATCTTACCCAACTAAGAATTGCAATTTAACCCTTTTTTTTTTCTTAGATTAGGATATCTTCAGTACATAGTAGTGACTAATCTTCTTGCTAGTTTGTAAGCATCGTTCTTAAGCCTTTGTAGTCATAATAATTAACAACTAAGAATTGCATTATTTGTTTAAAACTAATACAACATTCATTACAATACTCAGTAAAAATTTTATTAATATAAATTATGAATAATTTAATTCATAATTTATATTTATAATTAATTTAGTTAATTAAATATATACCATTATGGATATTTAAGTGACACATTATAGACACCTAAGTTTTATTAGATTGTAGTGACTATGATTTGATAGATTGTAGTGACTATGATTTGATCTGATTTGATAGAAATTAGTATAATTTTAATATAAACTCGCCTGTAAAGATTCTATCTAATGATCAAATATTCTGTTTTAGTTATGTATTTTTATATATTCTATTAAATCTTATTTATAAAATGTAATGATATAAGATTGAAATAGAATATTAGAAGAAAAGATTTTAGGGTATGTTTGAGAGTTTAGGATAGAATGGAATAGAATAACAGTTAATGAAACGGAATGGAATGGAATGAAATGAGCTACTCTATTGTTTGGAAGTTTAAATAAAATAAAAGAGGGTTTTGAAGGCAAGTCATGTTATTCCATCTCTGACCCCCCAATTTAGGAGGTCACAAAATATTGAATTTTGGATGACAAAGGATGGCTTCCAAAGTCATCAATTGTCATTTCATCCTATTTTAAAATAGATTCTCAAATAATAACTTGAATCATTTGGGTCATTTCATTCTATTTCCTTCTATCTATCCATCCATATCTGAACATATCCGTAATGTGCGGAGTTAAACGGTTTAAAAGAAGAATAAGAATAGATTATTAATAGAAATATACGAAGGTACGTGTATGTATATTTAAAGCCGGTGGAGTGGAGATTATTTGTGATACATATAATGAAGGCATGGGACGTGGCAACAGCCCATTGGGAACACGTGTGAGAGAAAGCAATGGGTTATGGGTGTTAGAGCTAACACGTGCCTATGTGTCTGTGCCTGTTACCGTACCTAGCTATCCCCATCTCTCTCTCTCTCTCTCTCTGCTTCAGTTGTTCTCACACGCACTCATTCACTCCCCAACGACGTATCATCATCTTTCTCCTTCTTCTTCTCCTCCTCTACCATTTACATTTATATTTGTATTTATAACAGTATTTACTATTTAGAACTCGGCGGTGATGGCCGAAGCCTCCATTAACGATCTTCCCGACGTTATTCTGTCCAACATATTGGCATGCATCTCCGACACGCGTACGCGAAACTCGCTGT
This sequence comes from Erythroxylum fimbriatum, assembly GCA_026770325.2. Lineage (NCBI taxonomy): Eukaryota > Viridiplantae > Streptophyta > Magnoliopsida > Malpighiales > Erythroxylaceae > Erythroxylum > Erythroxylum fimbriatum. The sequence continues at coordinate 4,708,620 of JANZLH020000156.1, read as the reverse complement.
CTCTCGTCAACCGCAAGTTCCTGAGTCTGGAGAGGGCTACTCGCACCTCCCTCACGCTCCGGGCCAACGCCCGCTACCTCTACCTCATTCCCACTTGCTTCCGCTCCGTCACCCATCTGGATCTCTCCTGCCTCTCCCCCTGGGGCCACGCGCTACTCTCCGATACTCTACCACTCGAGTTGGCCCTCCGCCTACGTGTAGCCTTCCCCTTGGTCACTTCCCTCGTCGTCTACGCGCGCTCCCCACGTACGCTCCAGATCCTTCTTCCTCAGTGGCCACGATTGAGCCACATCAAGCTCATCCGGTGGCATCAACGCCCCTCCGATGATGGCGACTTTGGATCCGAATTTAACCCTTTATTCCACCATTGTAAAGCTCTTTCTTGTCTAGATCTCTCCAATTTCTACTTCTGGACCGAAGATCTCCCCCCGGTTCTCCAGTCTCATCCTCAGCCGTCCAAGCTGTTGACCTCCCTCGATCTCATCACCCTCTCGTTGACTGACGGCTTCAAGTCTCCCGAAATTCTCGCCATCACCGCCGCCTGTCCCAACCTCACCAAGTTCCTTGTCGCCTGTACTTTTGATCCCAGCTACACCGGCTTTGTAGGGGACCATACCTTGCTCGCTATCTCTTCCAATTGCCCTAAGCTCTCCGTTCTGCATCTCGTTGATACGGCGTCCTTGGGGGCCGTTAGGGGTGATCCTGACGACGATGGGTACACGCCGGAGGACGCCGGAATTGGCGTGGTGGGACTGGTGGAGTTCCTAGCTGGAGTTCCGCTGTTGGAGCAATTGGTGCTAGATGTTTGTAAAAATGTCAGAGACAGTGGTGTGGCTTTGGAAGCGTTGAGTTCCAAGTGTCCCAAACTCAAGAGACTTAAGTTGGGGCATTTTCATGGGGTTTGTTTGGCGATTGAATCCCAGCTCGACGGGATCGCGCTGTGTTCGGGATTGGAGTCGTTGTCCATTAAGAAGTGTGCGGATTTGAGTGACATGGGTTTGATAGAGATTGGGAGAGGGTGTTTTAAGCTTAAGAAGTTTGAAGTCGAGGGATGTAAGAAGATTACTGTCAAGGGCATGGGAACATTGGTGTCTTTGCTGCAGAGGACACTTGTTGTGGTTAAGATCTCTCAGTGTAAGAATCTTCATGCTGTGGCGTCTTTGCGGGCTTTAGGGCCTATTCGTGATCGAATTGAAAGACTACATATTGACTGTGTATGGGATGGATTGGATGGAAATTTGACTGTTACTGGGGAGTATGCTGATCTCAGTTTTGATCTCAATCAGGACATTGCTGGAAGTTCCTATTATCAGGAGAATTATGAGTCCGGTAGGAAAAAGAAGAAATGTAGATACTCTTCGGATGATGACACTTACTCTCATATGCAAAACAATGGGAATGGTAATGGGTTGCGGCCAAAGTCGTGGGAGAGGCTCAAGCACCTATCTGTCTGGATTGGTGTTGGTGACCTTTTGAGTCCACTACCGATGGCTGGCCTGGATGATTGTCCAAATTTGGAGGAAATGAGGATTAAGGTTGAAGGTGATTGCAGAGGGCGTCACAAGCCATTACGAGAGTTCGGGCTGAGCACGCTTGCTTTCTATCCTAAGCTAACGAAGATGCAGTTGGATTGCGGTGATACTATAGGTTTTGCATTGACTGCACCATCTGGGCAAATGGATTTGAGCTTGTGGGAGAGATTTTTGTTGAATGGGATTGGGAATTTGAGCCTGACTGAGCTTGACTATTGGCCACCACAGGACAGGGATGTGAATCAGAGGAGTCTGTCGCTTCCAGGAGCGGGTTTGCTTGCAGAATGTTTGACACTGAGAAAGCTGTTCATACATGGGACGGCTTATGAGCATTTCATGAATTTCCTGCTGAGAATTCCAAGTTTGAGGGACGTGCAGCTGAGGGAAGATTACTACCCAGCACCAGAAACTGATATGAGCACAGAGATGAGGGAGGACTCGTGCAGTCGCTTTGAAGATGCACTAAACAGCCGTTATATAGTCGACTGATTAATAACACTTGTAAATGATCACAGGCTGGTTTTTGTTTAACGATAGTTCCTCTCTTGGGAGTTTACGGAAAGTCCTGCAGTTGCAAATCAGTATGTACATACATATGTAAATGATGCAAAAGGTTTTCGAAGAATAAGCAGCACGTCCCTTGTCTATTCTCACTCGTTAATTAACTGTAGGTAGGCATAACAGCTGCTTGTTAGGACAGGAGATAACTTGGTTGTAAGAATGAAATCAAGAATGTTTTTCAAGCAACACCCCTGTATCGACAAGAACATCTATTTTCTTTTTGAAACGCTCTAAGATGGCCCACCTGTATATGTTAATCATGCACAAGGGGAAATTCCATGTCGAAAACATTCATAGCCCCCAATTTTCAATTTCAAGTTCCCCTTGACTGGAACTTCCTTTTATGCACCTGAAATTAAATTAGATTTGGATCCTACTAAGCCATTGTAGTTTTTTAGGATAACCAATCCTAAAGTGTTTTAACTTTTTAGGAACTTTTTCAATTAAGTGTCAAGTTTTAAATTTTCTAATGGAATGACTACACTTTTAAAACCTTAATAGTTCAATTTAAAATGTTAGTTTCGATAATAATTTGTTGATTTGACTAATGAAATCTTCGTTATTTATGTATGTAGATGTTCATAAATCAATAAATTCCTAACGTAATTTAACATTTTGAATTAAATTGTTAAAGTTTTGAAATGTTAGTTACTCAATTGAAAACTTTAAAAACTTGAGCACATAATTGAAAATTTTCCAAAGATTCCCAAGAGTTGGGCACTTTAAAACTAACTATCCCTAGTTTTTTTTTCCCCCACGAAGGGAGTGACCTACTTGTGAACCTCAAAAAAGGATATACCAAAACTAAAACTAGGTAATACACCTACCATTCTCCGTTTTGATGAATCATACTCTCAAAATTAGGATATGCATTTACTTATTAATAGGAATGGCAATGGGGCGGGTTTGGGGCGGATTATGCGATCCCCATCCCCGTCCCCATTTATAATTTCGTTCCCCA
>JANZLH020000156.1:4666783-4679307 GCA_026770325.2 Erythroxylum fimbriatum | reverse complement strand
TGTATACTGCCAACACTACCAATATTACCACTTTCATTAATTCCAACTGCCCATTCCAAACATCAAGAAAAGTCAAAGCCTTAAATATTGCTTCACAACCCGAGTTATCCATGTTTGGGAAAAAAAACTATCTGCAATGAGTTCACAACGTATTGATCGTTAACTAAAAATGCACACTTATACACTGGTATGAATACCAAGTCCATAATCAAAACCAAGCTCATCTTATACCTTACACCTACTGTTTTAAACCAGACCTTGTACCTTATACCTTAATAAAGAGATGAGTGAGATAAAATATGTATGACAGCAGAAATATTTAGCGTTTGATAATTGTTTTCTCTTATATATAGATTATGACTATTGCTCTTTATTTCCTAAACATTGGAAGGAGTTGAAATGGAACAAGATGAGAGGGATTGAAATCAATTCTCATTCAAAACAACATTATGAAAACTACTGTTTTGAATGAGGAGTACCCATTCAAAACATAACATAAATAAAATGAAATCATCAAATTTTGTAAGAAAAGATAGAAAGGCTTACAAATGTTCATAATGAGGCATTTTCATTATAGTAGGAGAAAAACTTATTCTTGTCTCATGAAATTATGCTTTTCATAAATGTGAGGGATAACATATGCTAGTAAAGCAATGTTAACAGAACTTTTACTTACACTGCATGCGTTTCAAAAACACATCCTTCATATATATGTTAAAGAGAAATATGTATATATATTTCTCTTTTAAATACACACATACATACATACACACACACACACACACACACACACACACATATATATATTAAAACAGAGTTGTTCATACATCATAGGAAACTTGTTTCTAATCCACTGTGTACTATCCCAGTAGTAACAAGAACAAGAGTAACTAGAAAAGTCTACAATGCTCGGATACAAATCATGCAAACAAGATGTCAATATTGATTGGTTAGCTATTTTCAACACAAAGTTTAATGTGGCATTACCAAGCATCACAGATCAAAGTAGGAGTTAGGCCTAACAATAGCTAATCATTTATAGACAATGACAATAGGAAAGACAGCTCATCTGCAATGAGTTTTAAGGCCTTAGAGCAATGAAACAAGAAAATAGAACCAAAGGTTCAAACAAGTAAGTCAGCTATATACATATTTGTAACGTAAAACAGTTGAAACTGTATATTTTTCTTATAACACCATGGCAGACAAAGTTTAAAGAGGATAAAAAAAAAGGCAGAAAGGTCAGTTTTCGTTGGGACTATTTATATAGCAAACATCAGGAGCATATAAGATGTGAAGTAGGAAACTTGCAAGTTACCCCAAAATTCATAAACTGAGTAACCAACTAAAAGCATACTTCTCCAAGGTTATTTATGTTGGGAAAAACTTGAAGCAGAACTATGTCAATAAATAAAAATCTTTTGATAAACCAATCGACAAATACATAGCAAGATAATTTTAAAATTTTTACCCTTGGACTTCAGATTACCCTTGATTTCACAGTATTAGAGGTAAATGGAGTCCTTTCCAGTAGCACCTATAAGTTCAAAGACCAGAAAAATGAGTGAGCAGCAGTTCTAAACAAAACCTCTCCCTACAAAAGGATCCGGCTTTAACTTTAACAATATCACTACTTCAAAATCTAAATTTGTTGAGCTAACCGAAACAATTAAGTCAAACAAATGTTAAGCAAACAAGCTAAAAGCACCTCCATATTTCCATTTAAGCCTCTAGAGAAGCTATAGAAAAACACATTTGGCCCTTGAAAATATCAATAGAGGCGGCAGCTTTCCATGGTGGAATTAAAAGGTTTCATTTAGGCATTTAATCAAACACAAACTATGCCCGTCTTCCCTCTTTTATTTTTCTCTTAAAGCATCACAAATTCCAGAAAGAGAAGGGAATGACTGCTGAAAATAAAGTAACCAAAGCAGAAGAAAATTGTTTCAAATCATAGCTCTTTATGTTTAAAGGAAAGACAAATCCGAAAAGCTAAAAAACGATCACAAGAAAGAAGGAAAGGAAAGAAAAAGAAAAGAAAAAGGTCTTTGCGAAAGAACAACTTTTACAAATGAAAATCATGATTAACCGAGAATAGCAGACGCATTCTAATCAGGTATATAGTAATGGAATGACAAAGAGAAAAGAACAAAGAAACAGAAACTACAAGGTTCTAACACCGTACATAGACTTTGAACCCGAAAGCCTGAACTTGAACTGAGAAGAAGATGCAGTCTTCAGAAAGTAACCAAGCAACTAATAAAGCCTCACCTATCCGAAATAAGTCCATGTACAATAAATGAAAAGATGACCCTCATTGTAAAAATCCATGCCAAATCCATTTCCAATTCATGTTGAATATATGAACAAACTTGCATATTGAATATCTAAACATGGAATTACAAACAATCAGAAACAATCAGAACAACATACATACCCTGGGAAACAGAACAGCAGAAGCACTTTCGTAGCGTTTGGAGACAACAAATGAGGCTCTGGGAAACAATGCAACCTAGGATTCCTACACAGAAACAAACAAACAAGTTAAAAATTTGGAAAGAGCTAACAACATGAGAAGAGCTATGCCCCAATTCCACAGATGGAAATTGCACATGTAGTACAGACACCCAAACCGAAGGTCTCTATTTGCCACAAACGTCCTCCATTTCCCACTCCAGATCAGAACAAGAAAAGAACAAAACCAGGTGGACCAATTTCTTAAACCACAGAATGAAGATCTTCGGAGGCACCGTATTTTATAATGATATACAAAAACTTACCAATGGAAGATGACTCCCAGCATCCGAGAGTGTTGGCCATCGTGCGACAGAGAACTGTGCAGACAAGTCCACCGTGCGAGAGCAACGTGAATCTGGGAAGAAGGGAAGGGGACGTGCGAGGGAGGAGTATGCGGGCAGATGATGAGAGAAAGATGGAGGAGTCAGACGACAGGGGTAAAAAAGAAAAAAGAGAGGTCTTTTGTTCCGGGGACAAGGACAATTGATTTTTGTCCTACGGTTTTGGGGAGGACAGAAATTTAGGTCCCTGTCCTCACAGGGACGCGAAGACAAGAAGCAAACACCTATGAAGACAGAAAAAGCGAAGACAAGAAGCAAACACCTATGAAGACAGAATTTTCCTGTCTTGTCCACTGTCCCAAGAACAGGGATACTATCCAAACGTGTTAATAGCCTTGGTTCCTCTCGCTACATCGTAAGCTTAGACCCCACTTGATTTGGACCTTTATTATCATTTTTTGTGTCAAACTCAAACCTGGTACGCACAATTCCAATCCAATCCCCACTTTTATCTACACTTCTCTTCTTCCTCTAATTCGATTCCACTTTCCCTAACCCTAATTTTTTTGTTGAGAAATGACTTGAACCTGGAAAAGTTCGGGTGTGGCAATGTCTTGACATTGACGTTCTCGTTTATCTTTCTTAAGAAATGGCGACTTCAACGTCCTCCTCCTGCTTAAAGCCTCCTGTGTGGAGAAGCTATGTGGAAGAGAGAGGCTGTGTCTCCCCGATCTTACATTTTAAGCCTCAACCTCGGTCTGCTCTTATTTGCTAGCCTTCTTATTTTGCTGCTTTAAAACTGGGGAGTGACATGTTGAAGTTATACCTTGTTTCTATGTTGAGGTGTAATTGATTTCTCTTGCTTGTTTCTGCGTGCAGAAAGCATTTTTGCACAAGTTACAAACTTGTCCAGTTCTCTGCTCGGAAAAACCATGGTGCAAGTCCTTGTTTCGGGTCGCTAGTGGACATTGATGGTGCTTCAGCTTCTGATTGGGTTTCGATTAGCGATCAGTTGCTTCTGATGACAAGTATTTTGCTTACTTATATGGCTGGGGTCGTTCCTATTAAGAACTCTAATTTCATTTCCCGGAAGAACGCATTGGCTGACGATTTGGTGCTTGAAAGCTCAGAGTCGTTTGGTAGGTAAGAGTAGTCAGATGAAAATTTTGATCAAGAACAATGTTTTAGTCTGCTTAGATGAAAAGAAAAGTGAAACTCTTGTTTGCTATTGTTTTATTCCTTGTATTTGCTAGTGATATTTTTGTATTCGTTGTGCTAGGTTGAAAGATGACCTTGTTAACTTGGGGTATCCCTGGGATGCTGTAAAGGCAAAACTTTTGGATTCTCTAGATGCTTTAGAACACAGGAGCGATATAAGAAACAGTACCCTTGAAGTTGACCAATACTGTTCAAATCGGCCATTGAGTTTGTATGCACTTTCTGAGGGCCCAAAATTGCGATTACTCTTGACTTGTTTGCGGAAACTTCAGGAAGAGGCAGGCACTGTCATTTTCTCTCTTTATTCTGTAGTATATTACAAAAGAATGGCCAAGTGTTCTTAAACATGTGAGGTTTGAATGAGGTCCAACATTACTTGTGGGACTTTGTTTGCAAGGAAGCAGTGGAGGTTTTTGTTGGAAGTAACTGCTTTGATGCAATTGCAATGTGATGTTGGCTATGTTTCTTGGTAATAGATTGTCATTTGTACGAATGCTCTTTGGAATAGTCACTTTATAAATCCATAGTTTGTGACAAACGTGAGACTCAAGAAAACAGGATATAAAGTAATTTCCTCGTGTGATTCCAAAAGTCCTTGGTGCATATAATGAGTAATCATTATGTACTAAGTTATGAGTATGCATAAACTAACGGAGCTAATTTTAGTGTTTTACAATGCTCAAATAATCACTGTTTCTTATTTTCGAATGACTTTATTTGATTAGATGCATTGGGTGTCTTGCTAAGGGCCATCATCTACTGTAACTATAAAATCTTGATCAATCAACTGAAAGTTGTAGGTTGTTATTGAATGTGGCTAATTTGAATATTGATACTGAACTATAATATGTGGATGTTTACATTGACAAGCCAGATGCTTCCCCTTTGATCTAGTTACAGTTGTAGAGATCCAGTGATTTTTTACTTCTTGCATGATGAGTTTATATTTTCTTCAATATGAGTTTTGTTGAAGTAAGCAGACGTGAAAAATTTTAGTGACCGGTAATTTGTTAATTCTGATTTTCAGATGAGCATTGTTTTACACGATTGTAAAGCTGGCAACATGGATAACTGGATGACTGTGTTTTCTGAAGCTGTTCGAAGATGTTGTCAACCTATATACATGGCTTGGTTAGAAGAGGAGTTCAGTCGTCATAAGGACATGTGTGGCAGGGTAGGTTGGAATATCTTAATGTATCTCACCTGCGGTTCATTCAAAATCTTTGAGCCTTAGCAGAAAACATTTTTTCTGTGTTAACTTTCTTTCTATGGAACATTCTTTTGCCCTTTATTTCTATTGTTGCTATTTTCAATTGTTTTGTTTTATGAATAGTTTGTTCTGAAACTTAGAAACACTTATATGGGACAGTTATGTTGAAGATGACAGAGATTTGATTGAATAATGAAACATTATTCATTCTAAAATTCTCAAGAGAAATGAAAGATTGTTTATTATTAAATGTTTGACCTGACTTGTTTATTCTAATCTGACTATTTTATCCTTCCTGTCAGGAAATATTTTCATTGATGGTTGAAAAGTTAAATGCAGATGACAGTGTATTACACAATATAAGAAAATCAGGCAAGACAGGTCTTTATGCAGAGTTGTTCTACTTCCTAAGATATGGCTCTCCCTGGTAAAGTCAGTTGATGCATCTTGTCTTGATTAGAACAAAAGTCTCTTTAAATTTTCGTCTTTCCTTAACAATTTGGGCAAAAGGTTTTACTTTACTTGCTAAATCAAATATAATTTTATGCATCCGTTAAGTTTTAACGCTTATGCTAATATTCTCCATGAAGCTGGTCAAGTAAATGGGTATACAGGGAAAATATTAGCCGAAAGGTTGATTTTTTAGATGCTTGACTTTTAATTCAAACGCTAAAGACATGTTTTGACTCTAACGTTTGGTTATACTGAAAAAGGACTTTAGAGCCATAAAATGCACAGCTGATATTATTGTGGCTTTTGGTAGCCTAAATCTTCAAGATGGTCAAAATGAGTGAAGAAATGCCAAGTCATTCCATTAAAATGTGAACAGAAAAATGACAAACTATCTGAATGGGACATGTTTTAGTTACTTTTAGATGCTTGCTTTTTTTCATTTTATGGTTTGTTCACAAGTTGCTCACATACTTTTGTTTGGGGATCCAAGATATGCTCTCGTTATTTTATTACCAGATCAATATGAATTTTCTATGTTTTGGCAGGAAATGTAGCTCCTATGATCAAAACTTTTTTGTTTTGAATGGGAACACCATATTGGAAGATTTAGTGATAACTTTAGCAGATGGTGTAACAAGTGCTTATTTGGAACTTATTTCTATTGATGGCAACTTATCAAACGAGATTAATGCCCTGGGTCTGGATATGTGTAATTTTTCAACCCGGGCACTTCAAAAATTACGTAATGAGGTATTGTATTTGTCAGTATTATACAAGTATGGTTTTGTTTTCTATACTTTTCTCTTTTATGGTCATAGTTACCTTTGTGGCATTTTTTTAGGGTCCATCAATTCTATAAATTATTGTTTGTAGGTGGCTCTGAATCAGTGGTTGTACCAGAATATTGAGGCAGTAGTTTCAATTTATGAGGATCGGTTTGACCTAAGCACATTTCAATTAAAAGTCATCGAGGAACCAAGCCTGAATCAGACCGAAAATTTTAGTTGGTGGGGGAAATTTTCTCTAAGAAAGCCTATAACAACTTCGTCTTCCTTGTACTATATTGTCATTAGCCAGTGTTCTCTTCCTGTCAAACGGACCATGGAATTAAGAGCCTTGAATGGATGGTATGTTTCATTGCTTAATAGCTTTATTGGCTAATAAATTTCATCACCTTGTAGCTTTATTTTCACTCATGTGCTAGGGAAAAGAATGTCTCAACATCTACTGACCTTTCCTTCTGCCCCTTAGGCTTGTTTAAGATTGATGTTTCTCATAGTACTAGAACTATTTCTGGACATATTTAAGGATCTTAAGCAAGTGTGATTCAACCATCAAATTTTGTTCCCCGTACTACTAAGTGAAGTTTATGGTCGTGATTTTATTACCTTGCATTGCCTTAATATATATTAAGAAATACAAGTTGACAAAGCATGAGTAGTCGAGCCTACTTTTTGAGAATGGTGTTGCTAATATAGTGTGCTGAATGAGGAGTGTTTGTGGAAGCCAATAACTGACACTATGGCACTATTTCTTTTGGATTTATGTCATACTATGGCACTATTTCTTTTGGATTTTCATCATACTTTAGTTGAATTACAATGTTTAGTAGGTCATAATTACTGCACCCATCATACCCCTTAGTTCATCCTAGGGGTGATCGCTTCAGTAATGTTATGATTTTGTGGAAAGAAATGTGTCCCGTATTTTAGGCTTTATGATAGGAATAGCAATAGAGCTTGTATTATTTACGTAATCAGTAGGGTACAGTAGTAGACTACCTCCTAGAAAATAGTTCCAGGCCAATATAGTAGCTATATTTGAAGAAGAAGAATACCCCCTTCTCTCTATACAGATTCCTCTATATTCTCTGTACTCTCTCACAATCTCTCCCCGTAACTAACTTCTAACCACCTGCCTATGTGGCATTAGCTCCCTTCCCCATCTTACCGCTACGGATGTAGGTTTGGATGGGCTTAGTGGGTTGTTTACTAACACTAGCAAGCTGATCACTAGGAGCAGTCTGATCACTAGGAGGAATGCTAACAGTTCCCTCCTCAATAGATGGAAAACCGGATGGACCTTGGATGAAGAAGGGAGTTGTAGTTTATAGGCAACCTGTCCCACCTTCCCAATGATCTTGAAAAGCCCATAATATCTTGCTGATAACTTCGAACAGATCCTTCATGCCACCGTGAGCTGTCTATGTGGCCTTAGTTTAACAAAGACCAAGTCACCTACCTGAAAATGTACCTCTCTTTTGTGATTGTCTGCTAATTTTTTCATCATGGACTGTGCTCGCACTAAGTTGTGTTTGAGTTGGCGTAAAGCTTCATCCCTATCAACCAAGGCTAAAGCTATTGATTCCACCTGAGTTTCACCTCGAGAGAATTTGCAGTAGGGTAGGTGGAAGACGACCATAGACAACTTCAAAAGGAGTTCGCCCAGTTGAAACGTGGTAGGTAGTGTTATACCAATATTCAGCCCATGCTAACCAATAAGACCAGTTTTTAGGTTGTTCGGAGGTGAAGCAACGAAGATAGGTTTCTAGACACTTATTAAGCACTTCGGTTTGTCCATCTATTTGTGGATGGTAAGAGGAACTCATCCTCAATGTTGTCCCTTGTAACTTGAACAACTCCTCCTAGAAATTGCTAGTGAAGAGTGGGTCTCTATCACTTGATATGGAGCTAGGAACTCCATGCAATCTCACAATCTCTCGGATGAATGTTTCAACCACGGTTTCAGCAGTTTATGGTTGTTTGAGGAGTGAGAAATGGGCGTACTTAGATAAACAATCAACTACAACCAATATAACTTCATAATCGTGAGATTTAGGAAGACTTGTAATGAAATCCATTGAGACTTCCTCCCAAATCAGTTGAGGTATAGGTAGGGGCTGCAATAGACCAGCTGGAGACATTGCCAAGTATTTATTTTTCTGACAGATGACACATTTACGCACAAACTTCTGAATGGAGGATTTCATTCCCAACCAAAATAGTCCACAAGCTAACCTTTTGTAGGTCTTGAGGAAACTAGAGTGGCCCCCCCGAAGGTGAGGCATGATACTCATGTAGAAATTGAGGTGAAGTGGATGAGAGGACCAATCTGTTTTTGTAAAATAGTAAACCGTCCCTTAGGTGGAAATCAGGTTTAGAATTAGGATCTTCTTTGAGTGCTGTCATGCGTGAGTTCAGCTTAGAATCTTCCTTGAGCTCCTGTCGTACTACATCCATATAAGACCAAAATGGAGCTGAAATCGATGAAAATATTAACTTGTCATTTTCAACCCTCGATAGAGCATCTACTGCCCCATTTTGCTTCCCTGGTCTATAGATTACCTCAAAATCCAGCCCCATCAATTTAGCTTGCCAACATTGCTGATCTATAAAGGGAATTCGTTGATCCAGTAAATGTTCAAGCTTTTATGGTCAGTATAGACCTTGAAATGCCTCCCAATTAGAGAGTGTTTCCAATGTTGAATAGCCATTACTACTGCCATCACTTCTTTCTGATAAACTGACTTAGAGTAAGTTGATTCAGCCAAAGCCTTGCTGAAAAATGCTAGTAGACGACCCTCTTAGATGAGGACTGCACCTAGACCTCTCCCTGAAGTGTCACACACAAGGGAAATTTCTTTGGAGAGATCGGGTAAAGCTAAGACAAGTGCTGAAGTCGCCTTCTTTTTCAATTCTTCAAAAGCTTCTTGAGCTTCATTTTCCTAGTTGAAACCTTCTTTCTTTGTGAGTTCAGTAAGAGGTTTAGCAATTTTTCCATAATCTGACATATTTTTGGTAGTATCCGGTGAGTCCGAGGAATCCTCTCACCCCTTTATCGTTCTTAGGAATAGGCCACTCCAAAATGCTTTTGAGGGGTCCATTGCTACCCCTTCATAGGAAATAATGTGGCCTAGGTATTCCACTGATTGCTGTCCAAAAATGCACTTCTGATGATTTTCCATTAACTGATTACCCAGTAGCAATTGCAACACACAAGCTAAATGCTCCAAATGCTGATTCCAATCTGCACTATAAATCAAAATGTCGTCAAAGAAGACTAAGGTGAACTTTCGTAATAGAGGTTTAAAAATTAAGTTCATGGTGGATTGGAATGTAGCTGGGGCATTCATGAGACCGAAGGGCATTACTAGATACTCATAATGCCCCTCATGGGTCCGAACCCTGTTTTATAAGTGTCCTCCTCCCTAACTATGATTTGATGAAACCCTGACCTTAAATCCACCTTAGAAAAGTGTCTAGCCCCATGTAACTCCTCCATCAGCTCATCCACGACTGGAATAGGGAATTTGTCTGGAATCGTGAGCTTATTTAGAGCTCGGTAGTCGACGCATATCCGCCATGATCCATCCTCCTCCTTGACAAGAATAACGGGACTTGAAAAAGGGCTGATACTCGGCCTTATAACTCCTGTTTCCAATAAATTCCGAATCTGCTTCTGAATCTCATCCTTATGATGGTGTGAATGTCTATAAGGACGAATGTTCACTGGTTCTGCCCCTTCCTTCAAGTTAATTGCATGGTCATGTGTCCTTCTTGGTGGTAGTTCCTTAATTTCTTGGGAAACTGAACCAAACTTGAATAAGACAACATTCAACTCCTCTCGTTAACCCTCATCCAAAGTTCCTATCTCATCAGATAAGGTTCTTTCAATTCTTAAAGACCACAACAGTCCTTCTACTTCCAGTTCCTGATGCTTCAAAATCTGTTGTAGTGCATGAGGAGACGAAGTGTGCATGTTGATTCCCTGCAGGGTAACCTCTAATCCTTTTCGATCAAATGACATGCACATTTTCTTCCAATCAACTTTCACCACCCCTAGTATTTCTAGCCATGCAACACCCAGAATTAGATCGGGCCCTCCTATATCAAATACATATGCATTCACACTAAACTCTTCTCCACTCAACTCCAGTTTAATCTCCTTGCAAATACTTTGTGAGAAGGATCGAAAGTCTGAACCAACCTAATACTGAAAGTTCTAGTTGAAGTAACAGCAATACCCATAGCTTGAACCAACCTTTTGGACACAAAGTTATGGCTAGCTCTACTATCAACCAGGATGACAATAGGCATTTCATTCAAGTTTACCTATTAAAACCATCGACTTCGGAGGTGAGGATTGATCTTTTCCTAATTCCCTGATCTCCACAGAATTGCACTCTTAACTTCCAATCTTCTTACTGTTCCTCTACCACTGGCTCTTCTTGGTTATTCACACCAGCGTCTGATTCATCACCTTCCCAAATAATGAGCCTATATTCTTTATTTGGACATCTGTGGAGAATCGAAAGTCTGCCCACACTTGAAACACAACCCCCTGGCCTTTCTGTCCATAAGTTGTTCATAAGTCAAATTCCTCGTTCCCCTCCATTTTGAGTTCCCAGGTCGGTGACCGTTAGTGGTGGTGCTTCGGTTCTTGTTGGGTAACTCCCTTACTCCATTCTTTGTATTTCCAGCTGCATGGAATGGCTGAACTGGACGGTGAGTGCTGGAATTACTTAGTCGAGACCCAAAACTTGAATGAAAGCTTCCGAGTTTTATTTTTCCTTCTCCTGGCCGAATCACCCCTTCACCAACTAATTCCCTCTCCACCTTCCTTGCGATAGAAATAAGTCGAGCTCGAGTAGGGGGATCCTGGGTTCGAACTCTGTTCTTCACTTCTTCACGTAACCCGCGTAAAAAACAACTCATTTACCACTCTTCTGGAAAATGACCATTATGTGACACAACTCTCTAAATTTATCAATATAGTCATCCATTGAACCTCTCTGGGAGACTAATCGGATCACCCTCGTCCTTACCTCCATAACGTTGAAACAAAGAACGCTTAAACCTCTCCCACGTCATGCATGGGTCGAACTCATGTAAAGTCATAAACCAGTATAGTGTTGTTCCCTCCATACAAATCTGGACCATCGGCAAACGTAGCTCAGGAGGAATCTCGTGAATCATAAAATATGATTCAGCTTGCGTGACCCATGCGAATGGGTTGTCACTGTGGAACGTCGAAAGGTCGACTCGACGTGTTGCATTTCTATACTCCTCCCATGCACATTCTATAGCTGTTGAAGAAGAAGAATACCCCCCTCTCTATCCAGATTCCTCTATATTCTCTGTACCTCTCACAATCTCTCTCCGTAACTAACTTCGAACCACCTACCTATGTGGCATTAGCTCCCTTCCCCATCTTACCCCTACGGATGGAGGTTTGGATGGGTTTAGTGGGCTGTTTACTAACACTAGCAGGCTGATCACTAGGAGCAGTCTGATCACTAGGAGGAATGCTAACAGTTTATAAAAGATGGCTCGCTATCAACCTTTATAGTGCGCGGCCTTGCAACCTTTGCTTCTATTGTGACCTATGTTTGATTCTCTTTGGGTGGGAAGTATCTCATTTGAACCAAACGAAAAAAAAATCACAGAATATGTAGTCTTGCTGATTGACCTGGTTTATGCATTTATCTTTTAGCATCCACTCATTCTGTTTTTCTTAACATTTCCCCTTTTTTCTCGTTTTACTGAATGTTTCTGTTGAGACTAGGTTCTGGAAGGTTCCAGAATAAATTTAGCATGTGAAAGTTAGTTACACGATGAGAATAAAAAGGGGTAGAGGGTGAAAGCATAGGACATTAAGATATGATTTAGTGATTGGTTATTGTAGGGAGGTTAGCTAATCCTCGAATATTAGCTACTGTAGAGGCTGTTAGCCCTCGAAGCTAGCATATCAATATACCTAATAGTTACTGATATTCATCTATACTCATCTCTATTTCATCTCTATTCTTATTCTATCACTGCTGTGTTTGCTGTTCTGTGGCTGTT
>JANZLH020000156.1:4654291-4666683 GCA_026770325.2 Erythroxylum fimbriatum | reverse complement strand
TGTGGCTGTTGGTGTGTGCGATTATTGGTAGTGTAGGTTCTGTGCTTTGTTTTGTGAGCAGAATCAGTGTTAGAGATAATAGGTCTAACAGTTTCCTTCCTAAGCCATTGATAGGTGATCTCCATTTTTTATTTTTCTTGCACGATTTATGGACTGAATGAGAAACCAAATGTTCCCTTCAATAATGGATGATCTTCTAGAAAATTTTATTTTCAACTTCAGTTTTGTTTGCTATACTCAACGAATCTTATGCTATACCTCATCAAATGCTTCTAAACCCAATGTTATTTTGTTTGATCTTCCTAAATCTGGATTACTTTTATGGTTATGATACAGGAGATACTACTTCAGTTTATACCTGGAGCTATCAGACATAACCATGCCGTTTATTAGAGCTTTAGTAAAGCAAGTCAGCAATGCCATCTCGTTCTTTCTGGTTTCCTTGATTGGAAGATCACTAGGGCTTGTGTACTCTGGCATAAGGCAGGCTTTACGATGGAAATGAGAGGGGGAACGGTAGAAATTCAGTTTTGTTCCGATTTGTCTTCATTTTTTTACTGGTGACGTTTTACCAGTAGCTATAGAAAGAGTGCCTGATTTTGTCTCCCTCCGAATACTATATTCTTCCATCTTGGTTAATATTCCGTTCTATTACTTGATTCAGATTCAAGTTAAATCAACAATATTTAGTTTATTCATATTATCCAGGAGATACCCGCGTGAAAAGGCATAGTAAAGAGAGATTACTTCCGCAATGTTATTGTATATCTTCACCTTGGATCAGCGGCAAAGGCTAAAGCCCTGGATTTCCGCAGTATTTGCTGCTTCTGTAAGAAAATAAAAAGAGCACTCAATTCAAAGGTTGCACCTGGGCCTATGTATGAGATTTTGAAAGTAATTACGCAGAAAACAAGGTTATTTAACGCGTCCTGGATACTTATTAATAGCTATCGTTAATTCGCTAGCAGCTGATGCCTTCCTACTTTAAGCTTAGTTGTCATCAAATACTCAACACTTGCACGTATGTATTCTTAAGCTTTGCACAAGAAAGTGGTGGGAACACAATAGCATTGGATAGTGACAGCTAGCCATGGGAATGAAGATAATTTTCAAAAGATTTGCAGAAAAGCGAAAGTACATTTTAGGAGATAAATTCTATGCCCTACCTTATTTACATGATTCTCTCTTTTTGGGGAGGAGCTTCTTATCAATTCATGGAGTCCACATCTTTTCATAAAGCAAGTTTCTCTCCACTTCTTTAAATTAACTAGTCCCATATTATAAAGGGAAGGGTTGTGTATGTTTGATGGGCAAGCTTGGGTTGTTCATATTTATATCTCTTTTTATTCCTGAATTAATTCTTGATTGGATTCATGCTGATTTTGAACATGTCTCCCAGCTGACTTTTGTTTATTTTAACAAGATTTTTAGACTTTTGAAATTTACAAGATAAATCTTATTTAATATTTACTTCTACATTGTGTTAACAATGGAGGAAGGCAGTAAAGTAAACTAATTAGGATTGCCCCAAGCCAACTACAGTACCTAGAACCTTTGTAGGATTGTAGGTAGCAGCTAAGCACTTGGAACTTGGAACAAGAAATAAGAGGCTTGCTTGCTTTCAACGTAATGCACATGTCAGAAAAAAAAAAGTCCTTTCCGCTATTTAAGACCCTTCCAAGTTACCTCCAATCGTATTCAATTCATTTCATTCCACAAAAGGTTTGGTTTTGAAGCCTAGACCTAGCTGCATGGAAATGGAACAATCTGTAAATTAAAAACAACTGCACTATATATACTAGCTAACGGAAAATTATTCGCAATCATTTCATAACCAGCTAAGCTAGCACAGCAAAATTATGAACTCATATGCTCAGGTGTGGCTGTCCATTCTCATCCAATTCCTTTTATTTTTATGAACTTCCCTACGCCGACCGACCTTTCTTAAGTTACCTAGGCTAGCTAGCCAGAGGTTGGCCTTGGCATAATAAGAATCAGTGGCAGTGCCATGCTCATATACAAAACAGAATTAATGCATGCAATGGTTATTTTATGTTTGTGTGATAGATGTGAACATTAAGTCTATATATAGACAGCAGTAGCTAATGGTTATTTTATGTTTGTGTGATAGATGTGAACATTAAGTCTATATATAGACAGCAGTAGCTAAGCTACTTGTGTAGCATTAAAGTAATGCTTCTATCTGATACCAAAGGCTATTCGATTATCTGGCTAGCTAACTGTTTCAAACATAAACTAACATATAAAGAAATGTGCGGGCGGGGCCATTATATTATAATTGTTGACTCTTATCTTGGACATCATATCGTTTCTTCAATTATATATATATACGGCAAAATTAAAGTAGCAACTTAATTTTCCAATCGCTAAAAAGATAAAGCATATATACACATGCTCGCTCAAAGCAACAAGTCTGATTGATAGGTCTAAATATATATATATATAGCTCCCTCCATCTCAATTGAATTAGTTCTCCGTTGGTAAATGTCAAAGAGGATGGCTTTGGCACTTTCGTTACAGATTCTTATATTCTTAATCAGTGTGTTGCACCATGGAATTGTCTTTGTGATGATCCAGTTCTCACTTTCTGACATTTCAATGGCAATTGTATGGATAATGGTCGGGTCGGCCGTATTGGGCCTGGACTCAGTCATAACGACCCGTGTGCCGATCAATCCATTAGTCAAAGAAGTCAAGCCCAAGCCCGTCCACATGAGAGAGACTCCCATGCACAAGTGAAAACCTAAACCTAAACCTAAACCTAGCTGTTGCTCTATATATAAGATATAGTTCTACCGTGACAAAGGTACGTAATCATAACCTAGCTTTCTCTATATTCAGCAGCCTCACCTTCACCAAAAGTCTAACTTGAGCGTCGGAGGGGCTAATCGGGACACAACCCCCGACGTGCCTTCTTTGTTTTGCAGGTATATCAACGTCAAAGTCACCACAGCAAACAGCCAACTCATGGATCCTAACGGCAACGTTCCGTTTTGTCAGAATCAGGCAGAACCAGATAACAATGTATAGGATTTTGTACCTCACTGCCCCAAAAACGGTATAGAATCACAGGCCGATATTTGAAATAAGGGTTAAATAAATATCGCCCAACACTGTATGATTCTAAACGTTCAGATCAGGACTTAAATGAAAAAAAAAACCAAGTATAAGATCAAGCCTAGAAGCTAACGATAGAACAAAAGTAGAAGAGAACCGTCGTAGCCACCCCGTACGCAGTTGCCACAGCCTCCCTGCAACCGTCTTAGCTCCCTTGCAGTTGACATAGCCTCCCCCTGCCCCTTTGTGCCGCACCAGTACCCCGCAACTTGCCACTTGCCATCTCCAGCCAACTCTCCTCTGCCAAGCGCCACCTGTCATAGCCTGCAGCTCGCCAACCAGACGCCAACTCCGCTCCTCCACCTGGTGCCAGTAGCCGCCAGTTGCCACTCACCAGTGGCTACTGGTCATCACTCATTTGTGTTATGTTGCAATGTTATGTTCTAAAATTGTAGTGTTACGAGCTTAAGCTAAGGTTGCATTTTACTAGTGTGTGTGTGTGAAAGTGTGGATTATGGAATTATGTGTGTGCTTGATTGATTGTGTTGTAGGCTTGTGGACTTATGGACTTGTGGATGTGATTGTAGATGGCTTGTGAAATGTGAAAAGTGAAATGTGAAAGGTGAATAGTAAATAGTGAATAGTGAATTTGTAATTGTGGAATAGTGAACGTTTGAATTTATGTTATTAATAAAAATTATCATGGTGTTCACATGAAAATTCGAATTGGTTGTGTTTCTGACTTTTTGTTATGATTGGGAACTAGAATTTTGAATTAGATTGTGAATTTGAGTTTGAGGTTATTCATTTGTTTTTTGAAATTTGGAATTGAATTATAAATTTGAAGTTTTTCTTGTCCAAATTTGAGATTGAGATATATTTAAATTTGAATGAAATATTAGTCTTTAATATAAATTTGGTTATGTATTATAAATTAAATTTTGTAATCATCAAAATAGACTAGTTAATTTGTGGTTGATTATATAATTAGTAATTATATAAATTGAATTATAGTTGTGAGTTTATGTCTATGATTGGATTATTTAATCAACTAATCAATCATCATACAAAATAAGTTACAGTTAAGAGTTTATGGTTTAATCACATAATAAGTTATAGTTAAAAGCTTATGGTTAAATTATGTGATTACACAAATTGAATTATAGATGTGAGTTTACACTTGAAATATGTAATAACACAAAATAAGTTATAGTTGTGATTTGTAAGTTTATGATTGAATGATATAATCATACAAATAGGTTATAATTGTGAGTTTATTTTCAAATTATTTAATTACACAAAATAGTTTATAGATGTAATTTTATTTTTGAATTATGTAATCAAACAAATTGTGTTATAGTTGTGAAAGTGTAACAATCAATGTATATATTTTATGCTTAGGTTTAGAATGAAACATGAGTTATTTAGAAACTATCATGTTTTTTTGCACAACTTTATTTTGATATGAAGTCATTAAACTAATATTGATATATGTCTTCATTTACTTTTACAAATAAATGAAAAGAAATTCAAGTGCACCTGATAATTCAACCACTTCAAGAAGATTTAAGATCCAGCTTAGGCTCATGTTAGATTGGTTCTTGGAATGAAAAACTATACCATTTATTTTTTTATAACAAGCATTTGAAAGGTGAAAGAATCACCAAATTAAACAAGCATTTGGCTGGGGTCAAAGGTGATGTGGGGCCTTGTAAAAAAGTGAGCCATGATGTGAAATAACAAATGAAGACTTTTCTTCACACTGATAGAAGGCAAAGACGGAATTACAAAATTGGTAGTCGGAGTTCTTTTGTTGATGTTCAGGATGATAGCGGAAGCTTTGGAAAGGGTACTTCACTTGGCTGATAGTGATGAGAACACGATAATGAGTTATTTTTATGATGTCATGAAGAGGGCGGAGAAAGTAATCAGGGTCAATATGAAAAATAGGCCTTTGTTATACACACATTATCTTACAGTCATTAATAAGAGATGGAAAGAGCAACTTTACTCTCTGTTGTTTGCAGTTGGGGCATTTTCTTAATCCTAATGTCTATTTTAGACCAAGTTTTAAAAAGAAAGTTAAAGTTAACAGGGGAAAGCTCTTAACCATTACAATAATTGTTGCCTATAAGATGATACAAGATCTCCTAAGTTTACAAATGGAGATTTATAAGGATGCTTTTGGTGATTTTGAGATGTTAATTGCTTTACGTCAAAGAGACAAACTTAATCCAAACATATTTTGTAATATCCCATTTTTTTCGGAATATGCTTAGGGTTTAACCCTATATTAAGTATTGCATATACATGCATAACATTAGCATTCATACACGAATTGATATTAAAAGACATTACAAAGATAACATATGCACTCAATTGACTTATTTTGGGGTATGAAAAATGTTAAGTGATCATGAAGTGAATTATGAATTAATGTGTCTTGAATTTTGGTATTATTGGATTTCAATTAGTAAATTGGGATTAAATGTTATTAATTGAGAGATTAATGGATTAAATGTACTTTTGGTCAAAAAAAGAGTCAAGTGGTAAGAAAAAATTGATATATGAAAATTAGGATGATTAAGCCTAAAATTGAGTGACATTTGGCACAGTTAAATTGGGGACAAATGGACTAGTAATTAAATAACAATTAGATCAATTAGTATGTGACAAGTGGACCAATCTTGGAGTGACATGTGGACTGATTAAAGGGTGACAAATGGCAGCATGAAAAGTGGATTAGTGGCAACATGATTGTTGAACAAATGGTTGGCATGCTTTAAGACATATGTCTTTGTAAGTTGTTGACACCTAGCATGATGATGGAGCAAATTCCAGTAACAATTTTTCTCCTTTTTCCCTCACCTTTCTCCACCAAAATTGCTCCAAATTTTCTTTGTATTTTGTTCTTAACCCTAGCTAAATTTCTGCACGAAAATCACACCTAAATCCTTCACCAAATTGCCAAGAAAACTAGCTGATTATGATCTTCATATTGCTGTCCGAAAATCACCTTGCTTTCAACATAAGTTTGTGTTGATTTTGTTTGCATGGAGACTTGGTTTAATATAAAGTTTTGTGTTGGATTGGAAGCCTAATAGGTAAGTAACAATCTGAGTTTTATGGCATGTCAAATGATATAAGAATGATGCTTGAATTGGAATGAAGTGCATGTGATATTGGTGAAGATATGTGTTGGAAAATATTACATGAACTTGGAAGTTTTTCTGTTTTGTTTTTGGTTTATGAAAACCGTGGGATGTAGATTGATTTATGGATCAATTAGGTCTAGATTTAAAGTATAATGAAAGTGGATTTATGCCAAAGAAAAATGTTAATTTGATGTTCTTGAATTTGGAAAGAACTAGGACTATATGCATAATAATATAAAAGTTTCTGGTTTGATAATTTGTGAGCTGTTAATTGAATAATTTTGAATTGGAATAAGAGATGTTATTGATGAAGAATTGGAGTATGATTAAGGCCTAATAGAGGTATAATTAATGAACTATAAAGAGGTTGTTTAACCTTCGTATAAAGTGTAAAATAATCTGGAAAAAAAATGAAAGAAGAATTGTTGGAATATGTTAGCTGTAATGTTTCACTAAACATACATTGGTATTTTGTCCATAACTTGATCTGTGGACATCCAAATGAGATGATTTTAAGTTAAGATTAAATTAGAGACATATGGCTATACTTTTTATGAAGTAATAGAATTTTAATTCTGTCTCTAAGAGTTTCAAATTTTGGCTTGAAATTGAGTTTTTGGATTTTGTCACTGTTTGAGAATAGTCTGTATAATTTTTGGTATAACTTGCAGAATACTGAAAGAAATTGTATGAAATTTAGTTCATTAGAAACTTAAGAAATATAGGAACATGGTTTTAGAAGAATGTACTGCCTAATTACTTCATTTTCTATGTCATAATGGCCATACAAGATTGACCCAAAACCTGTCTTGAGAAAATCTAGAAAACTAATGAAGGAATTCGATGGGAACTTTTGGATAATCCATCCTATGATTGTGGGAAGCCATATAGGATTGTAGAAATTGCATGGCAGTAAAGAAAATGTTCTTTTGTGTGATTCTTGAACCAATTAAGGATAAGGTACTTAACTATTATGCATTTAGACTTGATTGGGGTTTAAAATGAACCTAATTTGATGTGAAAAAGTTGGTTAAATGTTTGATAAGTTTTGATTGATAATTAATGTTATCCCTTAAGGAAAAGATGGTTTGATATCAATGTATCTAAGTTTGGAATGAAGGAGTGTTAAAGGAATGAAGATGTTCTTGTAAATGCAAATGTATTCCAATGGTTATGAATAATGCATTAGGAAGGAATGAATGAGAATTGGGAATTTTGTGAATTCTTATGATGCTAGAAAAGGGTTATTAAATTTATTGTTAATGAATTAAGCATGATAAAGTGTATTTAAGGTATTAACCTAAGTTTTAACAAGACCTATTCAAGTGATAATGTTTAAACGACTATGAATTGTGATTAAGGAAACAATACCTTGGATAGTCATTGAGCATGCATTGCACATGGCACATATATATGTGCATAGTTGAATATGTATTTGATCGATCAAGTTAGTGATATGTACAATGTATGTGTATTTAGATGTTGAACATGTATGCAATCATTCCAACATTGCTGGACCATCCAAGCAATAGCATACACGGGAGCATACTGTGAGTCAAACTAGATGATATCACTAGGATTAATTTATTTATGTTTTTGTTTAATTCCTATATATTAAACTAGTAATGAATTGATTGTGATTTTTTATGAATTTCATACTTTAATGGTCCAAGGAGTTTGATATTCGGCAATGTATTAGAAGTGTTCTATTTGCATCTGAATTCTGAATGATATCTGTATTCTCAACGAAAGTTGAACGCTGGACTTAGTTCGACGAATATGAGATTTTTTCTGTACGTCATAAATGAATGCTATACTTGGCATATTCTATTATTTGATGCAATTTATAAAATACATGTTCAGATAAAGGCGTTGTGATCAGAGCAGTCAGTTTGTATCTGAAAGGCGCTTGGTCGCAACAAATAATAACGAATCTGGAGTCTCATATGCATCTGGGTTTGTGTACTTATGATTATAACATATATTATCATGAAATCTTTTCTAAAATTCTGATGATTAAGTGATATGCCATGATAATGCAATTAGTTGGGTTATTCATGTTCTGAAAGAATGTTTGTCAAATTGGTTGATTGTGTGATTTTTTGTATTTAACCTGAGTGAGATCATCAATGATGGTTCACTCAGTGAGTTCGCAAAACGCATCAAAAATTGCAACGTGGTTTTTCAGGTATGAGCCAGGAGACCTAGTTCCTAAGATTGTCCAGAGGAACATTTTGGTTTAAGTTATGGCTTAAAGGTCTATCAGCTGACATCAGAGGAGTTATAGTTTGTAATTTGTAGTTTCTTGTCATATAGAACTTTGTTACAAGGATTGTAAATATTTATTTCAATGAATATAGTGTAATCTTTTGTCAATGAATGAAATGAAGTGTTGAAGTTTTTAAATATTGTATATTCTTTATGATGCCATTTAAGAGATTATGTTTGCTCTAACATACCATTGTCATAAGATATGTACTTGAATGTCCTCTGGATATTCGGGTATGTACTCTATGATAGTCGGATGTTACATTTAATACTTCTACCAAGTTTTTTCTCAACTTCATTTCTAAATTTTTTGAACCTGTTAAAGGCTTCAGACTTGTATCTCTTAAGATATACATACCCATATTGAGAATGATCATCGATAAAGGTAATGAAGTATACGAAACCACCTTTGGCATGTATCAATATCGGGCCATATACATCAGTATGTATTTGGTCTAAAAGTCATCAGATGCCTTTTTTTGCTTCAAGGACTCCAGATAGGTCTTACAGTTCCTCTTCCAGTGGCCATCCTCGCCACAGTGGAAGCAAGTTCCCTTCGGTGCAATCTTCTTTGCTTTTTTGACACCTACCCTAGGCCCTGCGGAATTCTTCTTCTTTTGGCTCTCTTTCTTCGAACTAGAAGAGTCTACCAACATCACAACCTTGTCCTTACGGACAGATGACTCAACTACCTTGAGCATGTTGACCAGCTCAGGAATTGTGCTAGATATATTGTTCATCCAATAGTTAAGCACAAATTTGTGAGTAACTATCGGTTAAACCTGTTAGAATTAAGTTAATTCATGATCCAAAACAAACCCAAGGAGGCCAACTGCTTGATATAGCCATTCATCATTAGTGCGTACTACACATCCATAGCCTCGTGCTGCTTTTATAGCTCTGGTGATATAGTAACTAGCATAAGACAACTAGTCATCTCGCTATCATCGAGAAGTTTCCTATATGCCCTCCGATCATCATTAGAGGCATCAGTAGCAGCGGGATCAGGAAGTGGTTCTTCTAAGACATAACTGAGCTTCTCGGACTTGAGAACTATTCTCAAGTTCTTGATCCAGTCAAAAAAGTTTGGTCCAGAGGTTCAGACAACTTGTTAGCTTCCATCAATGATCTTAGATTCACACTAGTACTTATGGTATTGACTTAGGCAATAGCAACCTTTCATCAAAGAGAGAAAAATTAGAATGTACTTAAATGCATGTCTATAAGGACTTTAATAACACGCATTATAGCTCCTACTATTTTTCACGAATTCATAACCCTCAATATAAATCCGAGAGAACTCGTAGAGAAATTCTCCTAGTGGGTCGATATCTAATATCCCTAAGAATGACCTTGGATTTGCCCAACAAGCCACTTTAGCTCAACTAGTAGGTATCAATCATACCAATTGCATCTCCAATGCAACTATCGAATCTAGTGCTATCAACTGTTAATGTGTGCACACTTATTGGGCTATCAACTCTTGACATGTGTACATCTAATGTACACTACCCAACTTCGCCTCTGTCCATGTTGATCTTGGGTTTATCCAAAAAACCAACGCTTCTAGTTAAAACTCACCCATTATTCCGAAATTCCTATTTATATGTTTCAAACATATTCATGTAAAGTGGGCTTAGCTTTGCCCAACAACCTTAACTTTAAAAAGGCTCTGGTTCTCACCATATTAAAGGAAGACATTAGTTTTAATATTCTAAGTGAGGGGTTTAACTAAGGTCTCATCTAACTTAGATGGTCTTATACATATAACTCATATATAATATATACATATAGTTACTATAACTACATGGCATGATATGGACTACCCAATCAAATTGGGCCTAAGCTCATAACAACCCATCATGCAAGCCCACACATTCTCTTAACCATGCATTCTCTAATGCATATATGTAAACATATCATTTTGGTTATGACATATTATGGATCCTAATATGAAAGCCTAATCTAACAGTTGGATTTAAGCCCAATCCAACACTTAAATATACTATCTTCCTTTTACTAACTTGGCTAAAATTACTATTGTATGTTATTTTGATTGGAATTAATATTAATCTAATTAACCTGAATTCCTAATTTCAGATATTAATTCATAATTAATTTACCTTAAAATAATTATTTGATGTCCAAAATTAAACAACTTTAATTTAGTCATACATGCCAATTTTTCTAGTCTTACTAGAAAATCTATTGCTCTACTAAACTTAATTCAAAATTAATTTCTATAATTTTCCAAAAATTTCAGAACATCAAATCATCATTCCAATCATCTCTAGGTCATTTCATGATGATCAAAATAATTTATGAAACACCCAAAAACTATTATGACCAAAAATGACAATGAGACTTCTAAAATTTTTCTGAAAATCAAATTTTGAGAAAAATTATTTAGGAATGCATCAAACATCAAATTAACACATTTTTATTACATAAAAATATTTTAAAGGTTATGGAACCTAAATTTAAACATACAAATACATCAAACAAAACAGATCCTATAATTTCTGAAAAATTGTCCAGATTTGGAAAACTGTTTGATAAAATTATTAAAAAATTTTAATAATTCTGCAAAAATTACAGAGACATAAACACATCCCAAATATGTTCACATAATTTTTATAGAATCAAATTCTACGAAAATTATTTGTA
This sequence comes from Erythroxylum fimbriatum, assembly GCA_026770325.2. NCBI lineage: Eukaryota > Viridiplantae > Streptophyta > Magnoliopsida > Malpighiales > Erythroxylaceae > Erythroxylum > Erythroxylum fimbriatum. The sequence goes on along the minus strand of JANZLH020000156.1, from coordinate 4,655,515 downwards.
ACCTCATCAGTTTAGACAATAGACATCACTTGCCCAGCAGAAAGACAGATTTCATGCATGTTCTTGTAAATCCGAAATCAAATATTTTAATCACACTGAATCATTAAATATAGCTTATGAATAGATTGGTGAAAGAAAACCATAAAAACCATTTTTCTATAATTAATTTCAAACAAAACATTACAGGACCCTAAGCTGTCACAACCATGAAAACAGTTTTCACATGTCATGTATTCTACATCTAACAAGACACAAGATGTCTCTGATATCACTGCAAGGTATCGGTCATGCATCTCATACATAATATATATCAAATATATGCAGCAAAAAATAAAAAGAAACCTCAAAAACTAGATCTACTCATCCATATAGATATAGAAAACAAAAACATGAAATGTAAGATGTTTACATACCTTTCCTACGATCTCCTTCGTTCTTTAATCTTCCCCTGTTGGGTTATCGTAAACCACAACGATCAATGTAGACCGTCTCTAATGAAAGTTCACATGAACATAAAAGGATGAAACATCACTAGGAGATGACTAGAATTCTTTCTTTGTGCTAACAAAGACAATAACCCTTGTGAGAGTTAGAGAGAAAAAGAGTTTGTATGTAAGAAAGAACCTTTCTTTCACTTGTGTATTACACAAGATGCACAAAAATCATCTCTATTTTTTGCACCATTTGGCCTTCCATAACTCCTATCACTAATGGAAAGTTATGGGACGTTAATGGTCATGAATAGTATGCATTAATGGAAGTTATGGGAAGTTAATGACCATGAATAGCAAGCATTAATGGAAGTTTTGGGAAGTTAATGACCGAATTGGGAGCCAACAACACTTGTTTCTAATACATTCCATGCAACGTTTTCTACCATGATCACATCGTGATACAATCCTAAAACACTCTCTCGTATCTTGAATCACCATTCAAGACCATTTTACTCATCCTTCGAATATTCTATGTGTGTGACCCATTAGGTTTCCTGTTATGTTGGCCATTTGAATTAACACTCAATTCAGGTAGGTCAAGAGCTATATCTAAGAAAACTTGTTGGGACCCATTTCCGGAACCCAACTCATAACGAACAAATCATAGCTTAACTAACATCGCGCCATTTTTTTTTCATTTACACAACATTCAAAGTAATTCCAATTTCCAAATTGAAATTCATCAATTCCTCAATCCATTTAATCCTTCATATTCAAAACATATTCATTC
>JANZLH020000156.1:4533997-4546028 GCA_026770325.2 Erythroxylum fimbriatum | reverse complement strand
ATCCCGACTTACCACAACTACAAATTTTAGTGTGCAGAGTCAGGTAAATTTTGCAGTGCACTCGACACGTGCTGTCAGGGCTACTTGAGAAGTAGCCCAAGAATTAGGATTTTGTTACTTTATTGTTTTATTTTCTATTTTATTTTTGATTTAATTTTTTTGGTACTTTGTTACTTTTATTTTTTATGTTTATTTTGTAGGGAGTGAAGTGTCGGAATTTTATGGCATAGAAGGTCTTCAAATTTCATTGCCCACACCATCACCACCTCGATATCCTTAATGGGTTTCTAGCTCTTTTTCAATTTCTTTTCTTGTTATTTTCCTTTATGTGTCATTTGTTTTTCTCACATTGAGGACAATGTGTTGTCTAAGTGTGGGGAGGATTGTGCATTGACATGTCGTATGTGTGACTTTTGCATATCATATTGTCTTTATTTTGATTAGATTGACATTTTGTGAACAGATGTTACATGTGTGAATTGTGTGAATTTTTCTATGGCATTAATTTAATGGAATTAGTTTAGCATTCAACATGGTCATTTAATTTATAAAGGCATACTGACTTAAGAATTTTATGTTTTAAGTGACTTTGGTTGAATATACCTGTTAATTAGGATATGAAATTCATTTTGTTCACTTTAGGAAATTTATTATATACATTTATAATTATAAGTCAATTAAATGAGTTAACATCATTAGTAGCCTTTCACGAGGAAGATTGATTAAAAAAGAATGAGGTAGGCTATGTGAATAAAAAAAAGGTGTGTGTTAAATAAATACCAATGTCGCTTGGGTTATGAATAGAGCTAATAGCCACTTGAGAATATGATACAGATGAGTAACTAGGGGAATTCATGAAAAAATGTTTGTCATCGCGTCAAAAGGCTATAATGGCATTCAAACCTAACTACTTAATAAAACGTGACCTAGTTGAGTAACTAGGGGACATTCATGATAAGGTTTTTGCCTTCACATCAAAAAACTATATTAATGTTAAATAAAATTAAAAATGGTGTTTTGATAAATAAATCCTACTGATCTTTGAAAATAACAAAAATTTTAATGAAGGGATACTTAGTGATAGTTACAATTTTAATTGACTGCTAATTATAAATGTATGTGTACACATGCTATAGGTGAATGAATATGATGTTAATATTTTTATTAATATGTATATTCAATTCAAACTGCTTAATCATGAAATGCATAGATTAGTATGTTACCACAACTTGAATGAGTGATGTTTGCGGTTAAATTGATTTTATAAAGCTAGATGTCACTATGTCATTATTGCATGATGAATGAATGCATGTGTTCATGTTTGCTTTTTTGAGTTTGTGTTTTGATTTTTCTTGAGGACAAGCAAAAGTTTAAGTTTGGGATGTTGATAGGTGTAGTTTATACTATGTTCAAATAGGTGTTTTAGTGTGTTTATAGGTGTTTATTAGATGATTATCATATGTATAGGCTTCAAATTGTGTTAATGTGATTGTTTGTATGTATTCTAAGTATTTGTTTCGTTTATAGCAAGAACTGGATCTTTATTTTGATATTTCATAAGGTGTTTGATGTGTTTGTGACTGCACAGGAACAAGAAATTGAAGAAAGGAGAAGATGATGGATGAAAATGTGGCACAAAACGAAGATTCAAAGCACGTAAGAGAAGCATGGCCATGCATCATCCTGTGAACATCATTTAGGCATTGCAAATTTGTGATTTTCAGCAATTTTGATGATGCACAGTTGTGCATCAGATCATACATCTGCCAGCCAACAATTCCAGCGAATTTCGGCTTTTCCAGCATATGAGTTTCTTTGGTCTTTTGGCGTTTTGGGCCTATTTTTAGAACCAAATTAAGTGGGGAAACCCTAGAAAGAAATATAGAAGCCTCAAGAATTATTTAAGAATGTGAAACACTCCAAAAAAACGGAGCAACCATCTTAATCAAACAAGGGAGATCAAGAAGAAGGTCCAGAATTCCAACTTTCCACATCAAACTCAAACTGAGTTTTTCTTTCTTTTCTTTTTTTATTTTCATCAAACTTGATGTATAAACTGAATTATTAGATTTTTTAACATTCATGAAGTTCTAATTTTTAGATTAGGGTTTATTCTGAATTTATTTTGTTAACTTGAATATTATTGATTCAATACAAAATTTTGATGTTATGATAATTGTGCATTTCATACTTTAACAATAGATCAAGAGAGTGAGTCAAAAGTAATCTGATTAAATTGCACAACTAGAGTTGGTAGATTAATAAGTCATGTGATTGTCGAATCAACTATCATTCAAAGAGATATCTTATTTGAGAACTTGATTATCTAATAAATAACGCCAAATCTAGTTGAAAATGTTGGAAAAGTTTTGTGAATCGAGAGGTTGTAAAATCTGGAATTTTTATATTCAATTAGGGTTAATTGATTAGGTCTTGAGAGAGAGTAATCAATACCTTACAAAATATAGGATCGACACAAAATTGGATCAATTAGAGTTGAGGGAACAAGATAATGAAAGAATAAATCCTAAGCATTCATCATTGATCAACCTTACATTAAATTGGCAGCTCACTTATTATTTGTTATTTGCTTGATTTTATTTAATTGCTTTAATTTATGTTATTATTTTCACTCATATAATATTTTATTACCTTAGACAAAGCTAGGTTCAATTCATTTTAGTTAGTTCCTATTAGGATCGATATCTTTTGGTACTACAAGTTACGATCCATATACTTGAGAATTTTATTATATATAAAACTTACTCAATGCAAACCTTAAGATGAGTTATACTTGGTGGTTCTAGAGATTTCCAATTAACCCAAGGCGCGATTCTTCATGGTCGGCCTTATCTTCCCTAAGAGGTAATTCCTTTTATAGATAGTATTGTGTTAGGAGAAAAGAAGAGGGTGAAAAACATTTCACTAGTAGATCATCATGAATAGTTATATATACAAATTATGCTTAATTGGGAAGCATTCAAAGAAGAATTTTCATATCTATTTCAAAATATAACGAACAACCTCTCCTCTCCTCTCCACCTTCTGATAAAAACCCTTACTTTAACTATAGTAGAAAGACTTGGATCAATTTTCCAAAGTTCAAATTTGATGGAAAAACTAGTCTTGACATTAAAATTTCAAATTTTGGTAGAGGTAGAGAACTTATTTTTATTTGACTGATGGAATAATCCATTAAAATCAAATAATTTTAAATATAGCAAAACCATGTTAAATAAACAAGATGATAGTTATAAAATCACGTTAAATAAACAATATAATTGCGAGGACAGGATAGAGAGTAATTCTCTCCATAATCTCCTCCACACGTTAAGAGAGTGATTCTCTCCATAATTTCAAATTCCTGATTAGATGTAATTGTATTCATTATTGATTCTGTTTCCTTTTAGAAAGCGTAACATCTCCATTACTCATGTACATATATTGATGCAAATGTAAAAACAACCAAATATTCATAAACACATACAAATTGTTCAATTCTAACTTCGAAACTATTTTATATGCTCTATCGTCCACAATATGTTCAATTCTAACTTCGAAGACAAGCAGTGTCCAAAAACTATCTTATATGCTATCGTCCACAATAAATCCGGAGCACAAATGAACAAAGCCTTAAAATGTTTTGCCAGATATGAAGAGGATAATAATAACATATAAAAATAGTAGAAAATAGGTATAATACGTGTTCAAATATGATAAATTATTCATGGGAGTTCGTAATGTAACAATCAATATCGCGCTCCTACTAAGCCATACAAAATCGAATTTCCAATTTTCAATGAATTTGTAAGTGTGAACAACTCTTTTAATTTGGATAGAACACTGACAAAGGTCAATGCAGGAATTGTTTCCATGTATCTTGAAAGAGATGCGTTGTCCTGACACCAACTTTGGGTTAACACTGAAAAACTCTAGCAGGGCAGAATACATCTAAGTACTAGAACAGAGATTGAGAACGCCATCTTTGAAGATCCTATCAAAGAATTGAGAGAGCTCCGACGAGAGGGATCATTGAAGGATTATCTTGAAGGTTCGACTTACTGTCACACAATGTCGTGAAGATCGAACCTTACCTAGTGAGCCTAGTTTTTAAAAGACTGAACATGGACATCGAGTATCGCATCAAGATTTGGGCTCATTAACCTTACGACATTAAGAAATGGCTCAATAGTATTATGGAGTTAATAAATAATCAGACAATGGGTTCATGTTAGTAATCAGTCACAGCCTAGTGTTAGTAATCAGGGAAAGGAACCATTGTTGCCACATAGGCAAGTTGTTAGGCAAACTATTGAGAGTTAGTTATAGAAAGAGATTGTATAGGGTACAGCAGAGGGAATATAGCCTTAACATAGAAGAGAGGGACGATTATTCATCATCTTAGACATATTGTACTGGCCCGGAGAACATTTTTTCAGGAGGAACTACTGCTGTAATTCTATCTAATACGTAAATAATACAATCTCTAAAGTTCTACCTATTAATTGGTGCTTTCATTGAGAGACCGAGTGAGTAGAGATTATATGCACACCCGAATGGAAGCTAGAGTATCCGCAGTAGAGGCGTCTCTCCGGAGGCAGGAATCATCCCTCTCAGCTCAAGAGGGAACGGTTAAATCGCATGACACCACTTTGAAGGATCTACGATCGCAGATGGGCTCTTTGATGGCTAGTGTGGACATGTTAGCCAAATCTCATAATCTGCTATAGTCGGAATTGAGGGATGGGTTTCAAACCTTGTTGGCCAGGAACCCACAAAAACAGGAGGGTGGCGAGGGAGAAGAGCCGCCGGCGTCCCATCATGCGTCCTCCTCTGTCGGTGGCGATAGACCCGCGTTTCACTCTTCGGTTTCCGCCGGCAACGACAAACCCGCAGGTGGTACGCAAGGAGTTGGGCACCACCGACAAGGAGATCACATGTCTTCGGTGGCTACAGAACATGCATGGGAAGAATATAAGAATGTCGCACGTAGGGTCGACCTCCCAGCTTTCCACAGGGATGACCCATTCGCTTGGGTCACGAGGGCTGAGTCGTATTTTATGATCCATGAAATCCTGTCTGAGCTTCGTTTACCCATGGTTCAAATTTGCAAGGAGGGGTCGACGTTCTTCTGGTTCATGACTCTACGTGACTTGGACTCATGTATGACGTGGGAGAGGTTCAAACGCTCATTGTTCGATCGTTATGGAGGTGAGGATGAAGGAGACCCAATCGAACAGTTAAAATCAATATGCCAGCGTGGTTCAGTAGACGGATACATTGACGAGTTCGAAAGAGTAGCGTCACAGATAGGCCATTTTCCAGAAAATTGGCATATGAGCTGTTTTTTGGGGGGTCTACGTGAGGAGATAAGAAACAGGGTCAGAACCCACGACCCTCCTACTTGGGCTAGGCTCATCTCCATCGCAAGGAAGGTTAAGAAGGAATTGGTTGGGGAAGGAGTAATTCGTCCAGGCGAATGGAAAAACAAACCTGGGAATTTCTTTCCAAGCTACGATTCTCAACATCCGAATCAGCCGAGTAATGTGGGTGGAAATACCAGAAATGAGACAAAGGATCTGCACAACAAGACCCATAGTAATGTGACTGACAATCAACGACCCGAAGGTTCGAAATGGAAGGGAACATGAAATTTATCTTACGAACAACTTATGGAAAGGAGGGCCAAAGGGCTATGTTTTAAGTGTGGACAAACTTTTGGTCCACTTCACAGATGCCTGGATAAGGAGTATAGGTTAATTGTGTGGGAGGGTGAGGAAATGGATGCTGAATTAAATAATCCTACAGCAGCAGAGTTTGAAGGGCAACAGGAAGATTGGGAGCTGGTGTATAATTCAGTGCAGTTCAGTATGTTAGAGAGGGATAAATCTTCACCAACAAAATCTATGGTTTTAATTAGTAAGCTTAAGGAAATGTTGATTGTCATTTTGGTTGACAGCGGAGCTAGCCACAATTTTGTGTCCAGCAGGTTGGTCGAAGCTATGGGTATTGCTATTACACCGACTAGAACATTCAGAGTTAGATTGGGTATGAACATCGGTCTTTTTCTCAAGGAATTTGTAATGAGATTAAATTGGAGCTGAATGGGGAAGAGTTCAGTGTCAATGCTTATGTTTTTGATATTGGAGGGCCCGATGTAATCCTAGGGATTGCTTGGCTGGAAACATTAGGAGTAGTGAAGGTCGATTGGAAGAAAATGTACATGTCTTTTGATCGGAGGGGGGTGGAGTTTACTGTACAGGGGATTAACATGCAGGCTTCTTCCCCTCATGCTTTACAACAGATTTTAAAACACCAGAAAATGGAAGTGGAAGGGTTGTTATGGTCTATGAGAATTGGGGGATCCTTATCCGAAGAGATGGGAACCCCGGAAGTAGATCAGCTAAAGGAGTTGCGGCCTGTCTTGTTCAAGTTTAGGTCAGCTTTTCAAGAACCTAAGGGTCTCCCACCTAGGACGGCTCATGATCATGCTATTAACTTAAAGGAGGGGGCTATACCTGTGAATATTCGTCCATATAGACATGCACACCGCCACAAGGATGAAACTGATAGGCAAATCCGAAAGTTACTGGAAACGGGAGTTATCCGGCATAGTACAAGCCCATTTTCAAGCCCAGTTATCCTTGTCAAAAGGAAAGACGACTCTTGGCAGATGTGCGTCGAATACCGAGCATTAAATAAGCTCATAATACCCGACAAGTTCCCAATTCCAATAGTGGACGAGTTGATGGAGGAATTACATGGGGCTAAATACTTTTCCAAGGTTGACTTACGGTCGGGTTTTCATCAAATCAGGGTCCGGGAGGAGAACACTTATAAGACGGGGTTCCGAACTCACGAGGGGCATTATGAGTACCTAGTGATGCCCTTCGGTCTCATGAATGCACCGGCGACTTTTCAGTCCACCATGAATTCAATCTTTAAACCTTTGTTACGGAAGTTCGTCTTAGTGTTCTTTGACGATATTTTGGTTTATAGTTCTAATTGGGTCAACACTTGGAGCATTTGGCTTGTGTGTTGCAATTATTACTTGATAATCAGCTGTTGGCAAATCAGAAAAAGTGTATCTTCGGTTAGAAATCTGTGGACTAATTAGGCCATGTTATCTCTAGTGAAGGGATAGCAATGGACCCTTCCAAAATCCAAAGTATCTTAGAGTGGCCTATTCCTACGGATGTGAAGGGAGTACGGGGATTCCTTGGACTTACTGAGTACTACTGGAAATTTGTTAAGGATTATGGTAAAATTGCCAAACCCCTCACTGAACTCACTAAAAAGGATGGTTTCAGCTGGAGTAGGGAGTCCCAAGTAGCTTTTGATGAGTTGAAAAAGAGGATGACTTCTTCACCAATTCTTGCTTTGCTCGACTTCTCCAAGGAGTTTTCCCTCGAATGTGACGCATCAAGAAGGGGTTTGGGTGCTGTTTTAATTCAAGAGGGTTGGCCACTAGCATATTTCAGCAAGGCTTTGGCTGAATCAACATTTTCTAAGTTAGTCTATGAGAAGGAGGTAATGGCCATTCAACATTGGAAGCATTTTTTAGTAGGAAGACAGTTCAAGGTGTATACTGACCATAAGAGTTTGAAGCATTTATTGGACCAGCGCATTCCTCCTACAGATCAACAATGTTGACAAGCTAAATTGTTGGGTCTAGATTTCGAAGTGATTTATAAACCTGGTAAACAAAATGGGGCAGCTGATGCGCTCTCTAGGGTCGAAGAGGACAGATTATTGCTTTCATTCATTTCTACTCCGTTTTGGTTCGATATGGATGTTGTTTGTCAGGAAGTTAAGGAGGACACCCAGCTACAACTCATTTTGACAACCCTCCAACAAAACCCTCATTCCAAATGTGGTTACCACTGCAGAGATGATTTATTATTCTAGGAAAACCGATTAGTCCTTTCAACAAATTCTATGCTCATTCCTCAATTTTTGCATGCGTATCATGCTTCACCTTCAGGAGGGCATTCGGGCTTCCTCAAGACTTGTAAAAAGTTAGCTTCCGGACTGTTTTGGTTGGGCATGAAATCATCAATTCAGAAGTATGTGAGCGAATGCATCATTTGTCAAAAGAATAAATATTTGGTCATGTCCCCTGCTGGACTTTTGCAACCTCTGCCTATTCCTCAGCTAATTTGGGACGAAATCGCCATGGATTTTAGTACCGGACTCCCTAAATCTCGTGGCTTTGAAGTCATATTAGTGGTAGTAGATTGCTTATCCAAATATGCCCATTTCTTACTCCTCAAGCATCCATTCACTGCTAAAATAGTGGCTGAAGTATTCATCCGTGAGATAGTTCGGTTACATGGCATTCCTAGTTCTATCTTAAGTGATAGAGACCCGCTCTTCACTAGTAACTTCTGGAAAGAGCTGTTTAAACTACAAGGAACAACGTTAAAAATGAGTTCCTCCTACCATCCGCAAATGGATGGACAAACGGAAGTGCTGAATCGGTGTTTAGAAACCTATCTTCGCTGCTTTACCTCTGAACAACCGAAGAATTGGTCTTATTGGCTAACCTGGGGTGAATATTGGTATAACACAAGTTTCCATGTTTCGTCCGGGAAAACACCCTTTGAAGTCGTTTATGGCCGCCTACCACCTACCCTACTTCAGCTTTCCAAAGGGGAAACTCAGGTGGAATCCGTGGAGCTAGCCTTGATTGATAGAGATGAAGCTTTGAGACAGCTGAAACACAACCTATGCCGAGCACAAGTTTTGCTGAAGAAAACGATTGATAGCTACAGCAGGGAGGTACATTTTCAAGAGGGAGATTTGGTTTTTGTGAAACTCAGACCACATAGACAATCTTCTATTGCACGACAGATCTATCCTAAACTTTCAGCCCGTTATTACGGACCTTTTAAGATCATTGGTAAGGTGGGGCAAGTTGCCTATAAACTACAACTCCAAACTTCATCCAAAGTCCATCCGATTTTCCATGTTTCCCAACTAAAAAATGCTGTTGGTGACCATTCTGTCAAGCACACACTTCCTAACGGGTTAGAAATCGATCATGAAGATTTGGCTGAACCAGAAGCAATTTTGGCTTCAAGAATGTCTCAGTCTAAGGGCGGCAACATTCATCAATGGCTTGTTCGATGGAGAGCCAAACCAACGGAAGAAGCCACTTGGTAAGATGCAGATTTCATCAGGGGACAATTTCCTTCTGTCCACCTTGAGGACAAGGGGCCTCTTGAGGAGGAGGGAAGTGCTAGTAATCAGTCACAGCCTAGTGCTAGTAATCAATCACAGCCCATAGCTCAGCCTAAGCCCATCCAAACCTACATTTTTAGGAGCAAGATGGGGAAAGGAACCATTGTCGCCACATCGGCAGGTTGTTAGGCAAACTATTGAGAGTTAGTTATAGAAAGAGATTGTATAGGGTACAGCAGAGGGAATATAGCCTTAACATAGGAGAGAGGGAGGATTATTCATCATCTTAGACATATTGTACTGGCCCGGAGAATATTTTTCCAGGAGGAACTACTGCTGTAATTCTATCTAATACGTAAATAATACAATCTCTAAAGTTCTACCTATCAGTGCACATCCTCAATTTTAGAGGAATTACCTAGGTATATTATTACATGTCAATTGTCAATAGTAAAGACAATAGGAAAATAAGGAATATGAAAACTATCAACAGCAGGAAGTTGGACGAGAATTATGAAGAAGATAGTGGATTGTTTCCAAAGATTTGTATACAAGAGTGATGATGATGAGATTAGCATTTAGGGTAATACATACTCTTAAGACCTGAAGAAATATCGATCAACAAGAATTCTATTTTTCATTTCTCTACTTTCTTTCTTTTGTGCCTGATCTCTTGACAGTTTTTAGTTTCTAAACTCTACCTTCTAATCTTCTTTTTTTCTTTTAACTCTTGACACAATAACCTCAAAAAGAATAATTTGGGGGGGGGAGGTAATGGAATAGTGGTATTATGGCAAGAACTGTCCAATTCAAGATAATGGAGACGCTTTTGTATATTTGCCCGAGGCTACACAAAAGAATGAAAGTCTATGACTTAACAATATCTTCTATGAGGAATGTAGTTAATACATTTTACCTGTGAGTCAATTGCAACTTTTGGAGGTCACCAAGAACTACAAACCAAGTAGCGTCCTATGTGGCTTGGGCGATTGACATATGATCTCGATCTATTGACCTAGGATTGTCACTTTCTCGTTCACCACTGGCTTCCTTTGATCTCCCAAAAGAATCAGAAGGAATGTTGATTCCAGCAAATCCAATCATAACAGCAACAGCCCCAAGATAATCCATCAAGCGAGGGGAATGTCCTTTGAGTGAATCTACAACAGCTGCCAATGGGACTTGAATAGTAAGGCCAGCTGTTGCCACGGTGGTGGTTGTCAAAAGAACGGCCTTGGCCCATAAATAGTCACTCAATACGTTATCCAGCAAGCCTGTTTAAGAATAAAGGAATCAGAAGAAAAGAGGGAAATAGTTCTTTAGATATAGGGAAAAATGGCTATAGATCTTACACAGTTAGAATGCAGTTATACGAGCTATTTTACAAGAATGACAGATATATATGGAAACATCAAATTCTTCAATGATAGATTATAATAGCAAAACCATAAGATGATTTTCTTATGGCCAACACAAAACAGATTGCATGGAAAACAATAAACATATGCTATTTTCTTATTGAAAGGGACTAGGTTGTAAAAGGGCAATCCAGGAAACAGTATCTAAGAAGTTAAGGCCATAGGACCTTTGAGAAACTTATGGCTAATCACTTTTGAGACATCACCAGACACCAAATGTACAAAGATAAGTAGCTTCTTATTTTATTAAAAAGAAACAACTTAGATCTCAATGGAATCAAACATTAAGAGGTAATCCCATATGAAAACAGAAACTGTTGTGATTCTTTCTGTTACTACTTCCTTTAACACATAACATTGATATATTTATCCACTGGAACAAAAGTTGTTATCCTCAATGATGATATGCAGTTTAGGAATCTCCCACTACATGTGGTTCTGTGGGTTAATGGAAGCCAGATGAACTCAAGTTCACTAAAACAGCTAATATTCAAGATACACCATGCTTAAAATTGACGAATATGACGACAAATGCATCAAAGTACAGATCTCTCAATCAATTTTATAACTAATTGTAGAGAATCCCATAATAATAGATAGAATCCAATAATAATAGATAGTCCCTTAATTAAGGGATTATCCTTATAGAGTATCCTTAACTGTAATATCTAGCTATATTAGGGATATTTCCAAATAAGGAATAACTATGTACCCTAGCTCTATATAAGCATAGCAGTATCTGTACATCTTTTTTTCATCAACTGAATAAAAGTCAGCAGCTTTTACATGGTATCAGAGCCTCACGCTCTTCCATGAATTACAAGGCTGTAATGGTGGGATCTCGATCTTCATCCCTTGAGACCACTAGCAGCTCTACCCCTCTCTCTGGATCAAGAAACCAACCTGATTCAGTTAGCATACAACCAGAAAATTTCCTGCATATTTCAATCTAGAAGCTGAATGGAAGAAACTACCTAGCATGGTCCCAATCAGCCCGTCTAGTAATCAATGGAAAAGGAAAAATAGGGTACATAACAGGAGCAGTCCAAACTTCAAGACCAAAAGACCCCAATTTTGACCAGTGGAGCTTGGAGAATGCCACGGTTACAGCCTAGCTTATCAACTCCATGGAACCAAGGGTTGGAAGGCCCTTTATTTTTCTCCGAACAGCTAAAGATGTATGGGAAGCAGTCAAAGAAACATATTCAGACTTGGAAAAGTATACTCAACTATTTGAACTCAACTTAAAAAAGTGGAAAATGCAGCAAGGTGAGCAAGTGATCGCGGCTCTGTCGTTCGATTAACAAATCGATCCTTGGAAACCGGTCAAAAATAATTTATACCAAGGATTGTAGCATAGGATGCAACCTCGGGTCGTCTCTCTCGTTGGAACCTAATGAAATGGACCTAAGCTAGCCTATATGTCATTC
>JANZLH020000156.1:4505052-4515770 GCA_026770325.2 Erythroxylum fimbriatum | reverse complement strand
ATCGGGAAAGTCTCGGGAACAAAAATTTTTGTTTTCCGCTGCCTGGACATGTGATGTCCGTCCCGGGATTTTCCTACGGCAAGCACCATGCTTTGATGGAGAATCCTATCAGATTTGGGCTGTGAAAATGCAGATGTATTTGGAAGGCTTGGACTTATGGGAGCCAGTTGAGCAAGATTACCAAGTTGAACCATTGACAGACAATGCAACCATTAATTAGATGAAGTTCCAAAGGGAAAGACTCACCATAAAAGCAAGGGCCAAAGCTTGCCTTTATTTTTACAATAAGTCCTTCTCTATTTACTAGAATTATCATTTAAAATCTGCAAAAGACTTATGGGATTATTTGAAAGCTGAGTACGAAGGTGATGAGAGAATGAAGAGCATGAAGGTTATCAACCTGATGAGAGAGTTTGATAAACTTCAAATGACAGAAGAAGAATTTGTCAAGGTTTATGCTGGAAAGTTGCAGGATCTTGCAAATAGGATCAGACTTCTTGGAAGTAGATTTGATGATGAGAAGATTGTTCAGAAGATGCTACTTTCCCTCTCTAAAAAATTCGAAGCAACTATCATTTCTTTGGAGAATACTAGAGACATGGCAGACTTGAAGTTGTCAAAATTGCTAAGTTTCTTGCAAGCCCAAGAGCAAAGAAGAACACTAAGGTACAGAGAAGTTACTAAGGGTGCCCTCAGGGTAAGTTAGAAAACCAATGGAGAAGGGAAGAAGAAGCACTGGACCAAAGGTGGTTCAGATTGTAAAAAACAAGAAAAGCAAGACTCAGCAGCATCTTTAGCTCAGTCCCAAAGAGATCCCTACAAACACTGTGGTAAGACAAACCATTCCCATTATAAATGCTGGAGAAGGCCTGATGTTAAGTGCAGGAAATGCAAGAAGCTTGGACACATAGACAAATTTTGCAGGAGCAAGGAGCAAGTGCAAAACTTTGGAGAAGCCCACATTGCTGCTAAGAAAGAGGAAGATCAATTGTTTGTGGCTTCTTGTCACAACACCAGCATTTCAACAGACAGTTGGCTCATAGATAGTGATTGCTCCAATCACATGACAAGCAATCTGAGTATCATTAAGAGCCTGGACAAGAAGCACACCTCTAGAGTGAAAATTGGCAATGGAAAATTGATTTCTACCAAGGGAAGAGGAGCTGTTATCATTGAGAGTATGAAGGGTCCAAGGACACTTGAAGATGTGCTCTATGTTCCAGATCTTGAGTAGAACCTCCTCAGTGTTTCCCAGTTGATTGAGGGTATTCAGTTCTTTTTCAAGGTGGTTTCTGCACAATCTCAGCTTCAGATGGAAGAATTCTGTTCAAGATAATGGCTAAGGACAGAAGCTATGTGTTGAACCTTCTCGAACAAAATCAAGTAGCATTCAATGCAAGTGTTAAAGATGCAAGTCTCTGGCATAAGAGGCTTAGCCATCCTCACTAGAAGGACCTTATAAAACTGAGTGAATCAGATCTAATGCGACGAGTAGCAATCCTTAAAGAAACCCAACAGGTGTACACCACCTGCACATAAGGGAAGAAAGCTAGAGAACCCTTCAAGGACAACACTTGGAGAGCATTTGAGCTACTTGAATTGATCCATATTGATGTGTGTGGACCTCTGCCAGTTGAATCCTTGAATGGAAGTAAATTGTTTGTCACCTTCATTGATGACAAGTCAAGGTACTGCTGGATTTATTTCATCAAGTCCAAAGCTGAGGTACCAGAAATATTCGAGAGGTTCAAGAAAATGTCAAAAAATCAAAGTAGGAAAAGGATCAAGAAGCTCAGAAGTGACAATGGATATGAGTTTTGTAATCAGAAATTGAAGAAGATCTATTAAGATAGTGGCATTGTGCATCAGCTAACAGTGCCTTACTCACCTCAATAGAATGGGGTGAGTGAAAGGAAGAATATAACCATTTTAGAAATGGTCAGATGTTTGCTTAAAGAGAAGACACTACCTAAGTTCCTATGGGCTGAGGCTGCAGCAACAACAGTGTTCCTTCTCAACAGACTTCCCACTAAAGCTTTAGAAGTATCGTAGTTAAAATCAATCCCAACTATCGTGGCTCATGAAATTAACTAAAACCCATTAAGATTTTTATCTAGTTGGTAATTCCTCTCATAGATTTTTGCCTATGTCTAGGTCCAAACCTATAAGTTCTTAATTTTGGTTTTCCACTACCGATTTTCACCTTTCAGTTCTTCAACCGATAATTTCGACGCAAACTATGTGAGGCCTAACACATAATAAGCACAATAATTCGCAAAATAAGAATCAACAACTACGAATCAATTTTATTGAATAAAATCCAGAATCAAATCATATAGAAATTCGAAAACTACTACCCATCTTTGAAACCTAACAAGAAATCTACTCAACCAAATTCATGTTTAACAAAATAAATATCAAAGCAAGAAAAATAAACATTAAAGAGTAACGAACGAAAAACCAGATGAGCTTGTGCATAAAACGTTAAAGTAAACAAGTCTGGAGTGCGTCAAAACAAGTCAGGAATCGTGGCTCTTCTCCTGTCTGCTACCGCCTGCGTTGTGCGTCCTCCGCTCTACTGCCGCTACTATCGTCAATTTAATCAACTTCTTGAAAAAACTCCTCACGCTACTCTGTCACCCTAGTCTAATGATAATAAATTAATCACCCACTTTGCCGCTATTGTGCACAATAAAAGTAATCAATTCTCCTCTGCCGCTAGTCTAAAATAAAACCTACTAATTGAAAACCTTTTTAATTGGAAAGCTCAAGAAAAACGTTAGTCTAATGATAACAAAGAAAAACCCCCAAAGTCAAAACCTCTCTAATGTCTATATTCTATACTCTGCCGCTACTCTCCAGAATAATAAAGCTACCGTCTAATTCATCCCTCCTTTAGCCAACACGTGATATCTATATATATATATATGCTGGCCATTAAAAACCTAAAGTCTTCAAGCCTCTGTTGCCCTCCACGTGTGTTGTTGCTTTCTATTGAAAATCCCTTCTCCAGTTGCCGCAAGTCTTCTCTCCTTCCACTGTCGTTTTTTTAATTTTGCTTTGTGATGCCGTTTTGGCTCTCTTTTTAGCTTGCTTCCAATTCTAATTTCAGTTAGGCCATGCAAAAATTATGGACGTATCGTGAGCAAATTATTGGGTCTAATTTGAGACGAAACTCATGCTTTCTACTAAAAAAAATCAGAAAATAAAATAAATAACAAACTCAATGAAAATAAATAAAATAACCTAAAAACGCTACTAAAAAGAATGAATGAATATGCAAAATAAATGCAAATATGACCTAAATACCTATATAAATTGGACTAAACATGCCGATTGCGGGAGGGAACCGCGCCCGTGGAAATTTGACTTCGGCGTCTAGATCTATGGCATACAAACACGATACCTCTCCTGAATTGCTTCTGCCTGTTCTTTTGACTCTTTCCATTTTAGTAAACATGTTTTGCAATTTTCAATTTTAGAAAATGATTTTTTCAATATTAATTAGTAAACATGTTTTCGACAATTTTCTACTGAAAATGAAAATTGAAAATATATGCAAAAAATCAAGATAGAAAACAAAAAACTGTTTTCTGAAAGTAAACGCACCCTAAACATCGCAGATGCAAATCTTAGGTTTTCGAAACAGATAATAGGTGCGGTAGACATTTAGGGATTTCACACAAAAAACGCAAGGCAAGCATCGGCGGGAGGCAGAGAAGAAAATTCCATATGGAAAAAGGATGCAATCGTGCATAAACAAAAAGGCCTTTGGAAAATATTTTTCAGAAATCACATCGCATATGCTTAGAGAAGTAAATTCCAGATTCAATCACATAATAGATGAAAAATTAGGTTTTTTACTCTTGTTTAGAAACAGAACACATACAATCGTGAAACATTTTGTTTTTTCCAAAGCACATAAACCAAATCAACAATAATCAAACAACAAATTCAAGATTAACAATTAAAGGAGGCTCTAATACTATTGTTGGAATCCAACCGTGATCGAATCATGGGCGCACCCCAGCGAAAAACAAAATTTTTTTTACGAATTTCGAACGGATCCTAATAATTGATTAAACTTGAATAAAACAAAATTCGATTTAGAAATCGTACCTTGTTCGTTTTCCGTTGAAAAATCTTTGAAACTTTTCTCTAATTGATTAATCACCAGTTGTCCAATTTGTCAGCCTCTGATGGTATCCACAGAGTAATTCCCAAACTTCTTTGAGAGGAAGAAGACAAAAAGTGTTAGCTTCTAAAAAGCTCTTCCTATAGAAAAATCATAACAGTCTTTCACTAAAATTAAATCTCTTTAATTATAATTAGAATCAAATTTTAATTCTAATTAATTAATTTTAATAAAATCAAATAACTCTCATATTTGATTCCCAAAGTTTCTCAAACTTTATAATTAAGTCCAACTTAATTAAATTGATTTTTCTTTCACAAATTACTCTTTAATGCGTGATACATTAGGTTCCTAATAAATTAACAATGATTATAACTTATAATTTTAATTCACAATCAGAATTAGATAAATTAAAACTCCTTCTAATTTATCTTTAAATAATTCATAACCATAAATCATGATTGACGTCTAGCAACATCTTATGATTACACAAATATCAGAAATGTCAAAGTGATTGACTTAACCTGCCTATGCATGACTATAACGTATAATTTAATCCTTTTGTCATTTAATATTCTAACTGAACAGAGTATGAATACAATGTTTACTCTTATCATCCAATTATGTTCGTTTTTGCTAATTATTAATTGATTTATAATTGAAATTTGAAAACTTCTTTTCAAATATCAATTCACTCTGGCCAGAGAATTCTATAAATCATTACTAATCAAGAACAACATAATATTCTCTCTAATTACTTTAGAGTGATGAATCCTATATTGACTTACTCAACTATCTACATATGGTTCATTATTGTATCCAATTACTACCAACTGAATTATCCTAGAACGATTCATAAGTAGCGTCAAAGCACAGTAATTCCCACACTAGATACCTTGATAATCTCAAGTCCGAGGATCAATTATACAACTATCATTATGAGAATTCTAAATGGAATTCTCATAATCGGGTCAGTTCAGTGACTTATTCTCTAATAATCACCCACACATTAGTTTAAGGATCTCCATGCTTTAATTTATGAAATCAATTACTTTATTCATAAGAAAGAAATATAATGTGTACTAGTTTTACCGTGTCAACAATATCCAGTCTTAATGAAACTATAACTAGGAACATTTAGGAATAACACATAAGTGTAAATTGAATATCATAATTATGATCCCATCATAATTTCAATTACACAATAATTATTCCAAGGATTTCATCTTTAGTGTTAAAAAATAAAACATTAATTAAATTAATACATAAAGATAAACAAGGACTTTTTCATTAATAAAAATATAATGTCATACATTAATTTGTATCCAATTAATTGGCTGCAAGGGCGTAAACTAACAGAGTCATCCAAGTCAATAGCACAATGATCCGTCTAATGTTTTCCCATGCCAACTCCATTAGCCATGGTCCATCAATTTGACCACACACTAAGTCCTTAGTCCATCAAAAATCCAGGCTTAGCCAAGTCACGTTTAAGGTCCGAAACTCTCTCAAAACTCATACCATGCTTGATCTACTTGCTAAGTCACCTTGGAACTCTCACATATTTTGACATGCGTGTGATCTAGGTAACCTTCCACTTAATGTCCATTTCAAACCTTCTTTTGGTTTCACATCCGATTCTTTCATCTCGTCGAAAATTTTCGCCAATGTGCACCATTGCGTGTTAACATTGACCCATTTTGCTCCTTGCCTCCTCGCAAGTCTTTACCTTGTTCTGTTGTTCCGTAAGTCAAACATTAATTAAGGCTCATCAATGCCCGCACGATTTCGCTAGTACGACTTAGGGGTCTAACATGAAGCAAGCTAGAGCAAGATCAAAAGAGGTTAAGCTTACCTGGATGGATTAAATTGAAGTAATCATTGAACCTCAATTATTTACTCCGTGAATGTTTTCAAGAATTCACATAAACATTTTAATTGTGTGTGTGTGTGTATATATATATGTATATATACATATATATATATGACAATATATTTTTTAATTATATATTGTCATTTAAATCATTTTACATGTCATTTTTAATGATTTTATTGTCATATAAAAATAATTTACTAGTCATATTAATTAAAAATAATGATTAATGATACTAAATTCTTCTACGAATTAAATGTTATTTTTATTTTAAATTTTATTACTATTATTATTATTAACAACAACAACAATATTCAAGAAGAATCTCACTAAAATTCAGTATATGAGAAGAACCAGTATGTGATATTATTTAATTATCACATAATTTTATTTTATATTTGTTAATATTTAGTTATTTATAATTTTGAAATGATAAGAAGCGAGAAAATAGTACTTAAGAGTTGAGATCGTAAGAAGAAAAAAGAAATGTCTAAAAGGAATTAAGGTGAAGTAATCAAGAATAATATGGTTTTGCTTAAACTTACCAAGGACATGACCAGTAATAGAAAACTTTGATATACGAATAAAGGAACTCATGTAAAGAGGTCTATATCATTCTCGTAAGTCCTTTAAACTTTTTATTTCGAGTCATTCGTTTTATAGATAACCTCATTTTTTTATTAAATAGTACTGCTCTTTTAGTTATTTAGCTTAAGCAGTTTCTTACTTAGTGTATTTATTTTATTGTACATATCTCATTTTTTCCAATCTTGTATTGTTAATCTTTATTTTGTTCTAAAGGTATCGTATTAATTGTTTGTATATATTTAGTCGTATGTATTTAATGATATTTTGTATTATTATTATTATTATTATTATTAATTTGCACTACATATGGATCTATCGAAAATAGTCTCTCTATCATGTAAGGATAATGTTGTGTATTATTGGACTTTCCCGACCATACATTACAGCGGGAATCTCAACATTTGTTGTTATTGTTGTTGTATAGTTTTAAAATTATAACCATATTCTATATCACTTTAAATAAAATATGATAAAATAAATTTTATAATGGCGAATAAAAAAAGGTTATTGGATAATAATAAATTATTTTTATTTTCAAGCCTTGCGTTGGACTTAAACATTAATTAAGAGGGATACGGTCAACAAGACGGGCAAGTATGTAAATAAGGTTTTTGAGGATTGACTTACAAAATGCCTGTACGGTCTTTTGAGGGACACCAACCAACTCATTTGATTTTAAAAATAAGAGGGAGCATATCTGCTGCTCCCGAATTGTTGTGCCCCGTTGTGCCTTTTAGTCATCCAACTTATTGTAATGGATGATTGGGATTTATTCAGGCACAACAATTCGGGAACAACAAATCTGTTTCCAAATAAGAAGTGAGGTGATTAATATATATTTATCTATTTTGTTATCTTATTTTTAAATTTTTAATTTTAAGATAATAATTTAGTTCATGAGATAATCGAATTTCTCTTTTCTTTATTGACATAAAATTTTGAAATTTACAAATAAAATTAATATTTTAAAATTAGAGTTGAAATCAATCAAATAAAATGTTTAAAGTTTAAAGATTAATTTTTTAATCATGATTTAATGACCTAAAAGGATCTCAAAATTGCTCGAATGGGATCCTCACACCTCAAGAAACTTAAGCAGCTTGATGGCCTTGTTTAGACGGTCGTGATCTTCTCTGGAGCAAGTACTCTTCGTATGAGAGTTCGAAGCATACTTCTCTTCTAGAAGAGTTGTGATTGGCCCGTAGGTATCCTCACACTCTTCAAACCCAAGCGAGTACACCACGTCTTCTCTACTCCAACCTATATGTAACAATACTCTCACTTGCCGCATCACGTACTCCTCATCAAACTTGGCTCCGTTACGGCCATTATCCATACCTTGATCACCATCGTCCATCAACATCATATTCCTCACCTCCTCCTATCTCCACCCTCCATCTCAACCTCCAATACACCACCTCTAGGCAATCACTAAGACAATTTTCACCACTCTACTACCAGCTCGCAGCCTCACGCACCACCATCCTCCTCCCTCTCTCTGCCGCCTCCAACTAAAACTCAACCCACTTCTCCGCCGACTCCATCCATGTCGGAACTTTAATTGACTCCTTCGCTTTCCTAGAGCAATAAAAGGGGTCAATAACGTCTAACCTCTGTTAAAAGAACTCCATCTCTTGGAAAAGCCTTGCAACATCAAAGCTCAAAACGTACTGATGCGCACACGGACGGAGATTAATTTTGATATAATTTGACAGCCTTCAAAACAAGCTAGATATGCAAGGTTTTCAATACTTTTCTAGACCTCAAGGATCGTGATTGTCCAAGCACATAGACCAAGCAATAAACCAAGAAAAGTTGAACCAAAACAATACGCTACAATTGAGATTAATTGAAAAGTAAAGTTAGGGTTCGTCGAACAACAAGAACATGAAGAAAACTCCTCACAAATCTCTCAAATTATCATAATGTAACCATAAAACTAATATCAAGGCAACTATTTATAGTTGCCAAAATAACTCAAAATTGGGCCAATATCCCTGGCCTAAATAGGTAAAATAATACTGTCTGAATTGTCTTAAAAACAGTAGGAAAACAACCCAAAGCAAAAGAGGCCAGGTGGTGCACATGGTCTGGCATGCCTGGCGTCTGACCTACTGGGCGCTAGACGGCTAGAGTGTGTGACTGGGCCTACTGGTCGCTGGCGTACACACCTAGCGTGTGCACTTATCAAGGACTATTCGTGGTGTCTGTCGATATATTCATCATATGCAATCTTGCTCACATCAACCCCTCCTTCGTCGGAAAGATTCATACTCGAATTTGCATCTATATCAAACGGAGACAAGACACCAATATTAAAACTAGCGGACACGTTGTACTCACTGAGCAAGTCAATTTTATTGACGTTATTGTTTATCCTTTCTAAGACTTGAAAAGGACCATCTCCTCGCGGATCAAGCTTGGACCGCCTATGGTTAGGAAACCTCTCCTTGCGAAGATGAAGCGAAACCCAATCACTGGGTTTGAAGATCACCTCCTTGCATCCTCTGTTGGCTTGGCGTGCATAAAACTCATTCTTGCGCTCCATATATTGCTTAGCCTTTTATGCAACTCTTGAACCAACTCGGCTTTCCTCTCTCCATCTAGGCTAATTAAAGGGTTAAAGCCATAAACAAATTCAAAAGGAGAATAACTAGTAGTAGAATGCACACTACGATTAGTGAACTCAATAAACGACAAGCAATCAGACCACATTTTCACAATTTTTCCTATCACAGCATGCAACAAAGCCCCGAATATTATATTCACAACTTCCATTTACCCATCAGTTTGTGGGTGATAAGTAGTAGAAAATAACAATTTTGTTCCCAATTTTTCCCACAAAACACCCTAAAAATGACCCAAAAACTTAGTTTTCCTATCCGAAATTATTGACCTAGGAATACCATGCAATCTCACATCATCTTTGAAGAACAAATCAGCAACATGCACGGCATCATCAGTTTTTTTGCAAGAAATAAAGTGAGTCATCTTACTAAATCTGTCCACAACAACAAAAATGTTATCTACACCCCTTTTTGTCTTCAACAACCTTACAACAAAGTCCATAGAAATGTCCATCCAAAGGTGACTAGGTACAGGTAAGGGCTTGTATAGGCCTAGAGGTTTGGTGGTTGATTTAGCTTGTTTACAAGCAATGCAACGGGCACAAATGCGTTCTACATCCTTTCGTATTCCCGACTAGTAACAATGCTCATACAATATGTCCAAGGTCTTAACGACACCAAAGTTCCCCATAAGTCCTCCACCGTGGGCTTCAAGCATAAATTATTCACGAAATGAACAATTAGGCACGCATAAACAATTCTGGCGATATAAATAACCATCATGCCTAAAGTATTTCTCAAAAGCACCATGTTCCCAAGTGGCATGGACATTAGCAAATTCCACATCATTGGCATACAACTCCTTAATATGCTCAAACCCTAAAAGTTTTGAAGTAAGAGTTGAGATTAAGGAATACCTGTGCAAAAAAGCATCGACGACTACATTCTCCTTACCTTGCTTGTAGTGCAACATGTATGGAAAGGTTTCCAAGAACCCCACCCAAGTTGCATGTCGCTTGCTCAATTTACTTTGTCCTTTCAGGTACTTAAGAGTCTCATGATCGGTTTTGACGACAAATTCCTTTGGCTACAAATAATGTTGCCACGTTTCCAAAGCTCGCATTATTGCATAAAGTTCTTTGCCATATGTTGGATAATTGAGTTACGCTCCACTCAATTTCTCGTTGAAGTACGCAATAGGCCTGTTTTCTTGTATTAAGACAACACCTATACCGATCCCGGAGGCATCACATTATACTTCAAAAGCTTTATCAAAATTAGGCAAACACAACATAGGTGCGACGCATAACTTTTGTTTCAACAAGTTAAATGCATGCTCTTTGTTGGATCCCGTCCCCGGAGCCCAGTCGAACAGTGCTGGACCCTGTTACCGGAAGCCCAACTATCCATAACGGAAACACAATCGATGACCGTTGGGCCCGAGTCCTGACCCCCAAGGTTGAACCCGGGGTAGACCATCGGAACAAACGAAGGAGATAAACTGCGGAAGCATACTTATCTCACTCAACCATACATTCATACACATCAAATCTAT
>JANZLH020000156.1:4441452-4454615 GCA_026770325.2 Erythroxylum fimbriatum | reverse complement strand
TTAAGTTGTCGGGCTTTTATTATATGAGATATAATATGGGCCGAAACTTATTGGGCTTCAATGGGATTAGGTTTTCTCTATAAATAGAGAAACTTAGGTCTTATTAGGAGAGAGGAGAAGTGGGACGAAACCTTTGCTACCTTCTGAGGGAAAAACTGTGCGGCGTTCGAAAAAAGTTTTTAGGACGTGCTAGCACACGATAGCCACAGCCCGGATTGTACATCCTCGTATGGATACCGGTAGAGGACATTCGCGTGTTGCAGTGTCTATGAATCCAAAAAGAAACGATCAATCCGTGTCAAAAGGTATTTTTCGCACATCTTATATGTTTTTGGTTATACATCGTGTTGTGTTATGGTCTTTTCCGCAGCATATTGTGAATAGTCGGGCCATACGCGATCAAACATCTTCTTCCTCTACCTTTTTCTCTTCTTGAACCACTTCAAAATCTTTCTCAAAAGCTAAGAAATGAAGAAACCCTAGCTCAACTCTCTTCTTTTCTCTCAACCATCGAAATCTCTCTTCTTTCTCTCTTTGATTTGTTATCTCTTCTTTCTCTCCTATTTTCGTTTTTCCCCTTCTTAAAATAGCAAGCCAACATTTCTTCTTCCATTTTTACCCTTAATGAGTCCAAAAAGTCCATTTTACCCTTCCATATAAGCTTAGGTTCCTTTAACCTTAAGTGTCTTGCCAAAAACACCCTTGAACATTCTTATAACCTTTACAATTTAATTCAATCAACCCATATCATATAATCTTTCTAACATCGACATAATAATTAACTCCAAAAACTTTCATAAAGACCTCATAATTAATGTAAATCATACTTATTCGTTAAAAACAATTTGGGGGCCAACAAACACAACAATTCCCTTGTGGACCCGAAGCTTCTTGTCAAAACTCAGGTATATCTCTAGAAGAAATGCTTAATATTATGGTTGCTAACAATCTTCAAATTCAACAGGATATGTAGTAGTTTCAATAGAATATGCAACAGTTGTTTCAACAAGGTATGCAGCAAATCTGAACAGATGCTCCGCAATTCCAGCAAGATACATTGCCTCGATGGGGAGATATCGATCATTTGGATCCACAAAGAGAAGAGAAGCAACCGTATCCACTCGAGGTGTACCCAATATAATTTTATATGAAAACTTTGTAAAGTGATGCGGAGCTTAAGAATTTTAAGGATAACCCTCAACGAATTGCTTGTGTTGAAGAAGTTGAGAAGGAGCTAGAAGCCGAAAGGGACACATCTTTTAGCTCGAAGTATTGAGTCTATGATTATTTTTTAGGCTAACTCTTTACCTTTACATAACAGATTGGAGGAGTTAAATGATTAAGAAAAAGGTGAAGAGATGTTTGAAATATTTTTGAAGTGTATGAACTCAGTTGGGATTAAGAATTTAAAGATAGGGAAGACGCTGAATGAGGATGATGATCAACGAAGGCCCTATCCAGAACTACCTCGCGTGGAAGCAGCGCTAACTATAATACCTGAAGATCACAATTTCATCACATGATGAGAAGAAGGAGTCGAGCCAGTGACCCTAAATAAAGGTGCTTCTTAGGAGGCAACCCAAGGGACGTAAATTTATTTTCCTTTACATTTCGCATTACTTTTTATATGCATATGTGTTTTTGAGTTTGTTTGTTTTACTTGTTTTAAGTTTTCAATCAAAATGAGAGAAAGAATAAAACAAACAAGCAAACATTTTCTCGTTTTCTATTGCTACTAAGACTACATAGTCACGATTAGAGTATGAATTGACTAGAGAATTTTGTAGCAACTTTAGCATGTATTTTTACTCTTATGATTGGTGGATATACATTATCTTTAGAATAGTAGTGACTAGTGGTAAACAAAATTGGTGAGATTTTGAGCCTTATTTGACTGACACATTCATATCAATCTCATTATCTTTTGATAATGTGTGACCCTCATAACATATACATCCTGATTTTGCCTTGAATTTTTATTCGAGACCACATTTTAATCATATGCATTAACATATATATTATTAGGCATTCTTTGTTTTTTCAATTAGCCAAATAGCCTACCCATTATATAATTTTCCTTTTTGATAAGCCCCTTTGAGCCTTTTTAGCTTTTATTTTTGTATTAACCATATTACATGCTTTATACTTAACCAAATGTCGTACCCAAGCCATAAAGCTAGCGGAACATTTGTGATTGGTGAGTTTGTCGATGTACTAAAGTGTAGGAGTGGGAGAGTACATATGTGTGGATTGGTGAATGTTGGGATGTTTTGTTATGTCTTATCATTGAAATTTCCATGCGGATGTAGTTTATTTTAATTTTTATAAGGAAAAGAAAGAAAGAAAAGAGAAAGAAAACAAAAGAGAAAAGAAAATAAAATGAAAAAGAATGAAAGAAAGAGAAAGAAAAAGAATGAAAAAATTGTTTAAATAAATGTATCAAGGAGGAATTGCATATGTGTTGAAAAGTTGTTTATAGTTAATGCATATTGTGTGTAAGAGCTTAATAGGGTTGTGAAATATATATGTTGCATTCATCATAGCTAACAGTACCCAGTTTTTGATGAGTATTGCATTGTTTCACTAGCTTAATGACTTTCATGCTACTTAACCCAAATACATCTCACCTTATTTTCACCCACATTACAACCTTGAAAAGTCCTTTGATCCATGATTTTGCATGTGACCTTTAGTGGTGAAGAAATGAAATGATATGTAAAGTTGTGGATTGTCATGATCATGAATGGTATTGGGTGTAAACATGGATATATTTATTTAAACACATTTCTCAAGTCTACCAATAGATTGCTCAGTTTTTGAAGATGATAAATGTTGATTGATCATGAGTAAAAGCTTAGAATGTTAACATTTTACTATGATTTTTGAAAGTTACTCATCTTTTCTTGTGATTATATATTCCTGGAACATGTGGGAAGTGAGTCAGTGTTTTGGGGTCTTTGAGCTTAATTTTAATGTTTTGCCTGAGGATAGTTAAAAACTAAGTGTGGGGAAAATTGATATGTGTTTAATTGTTGATACATTTAAACGTTTACACTTAGCGATTAATGATACAAAAATGCTTAAGATACTCACTTTAATTTATATATGATTTTAGGTACAATTTGGAAGCAATGAAATTAAAGTAAGCCGAAAGCACTGCATTTAGGATATATTCTAAAGGTCAATACTCACTTGTCTTCATGGAGCGAGACAAAGAAAATTAAAAGACAAGAAAAATGAAGATATGAAGAAAAGAATGTGAGCTACATAGATTGGGCATGGAAATTTCATGCATATATTCATATGAATTAATGGCCATGCAAGTCAGTAATTCAATTAATGGACAACAGAAGTTGATAGCTCCATGCAATGTGATTTTATGTAGTAGATGTTGGAAGCGCAATGGTGAAGCAAGGAGCAGCTCACGTGTACATTCGATGCATGCATGGTGAAAAAATTGCCATGAGAACAAAACGCATATAGTTTGCAAGTGAAATGACATGCAACGTAGAGGATGACGCGACCAAAAGCGCAAGCCAAGCAACAGCCCCATGTGCATGAATAAAATACGATGTCCAACACACAGCATGAGCTAAAACGACAGCACATGAAGGATGTAGCAGGAGCATAAAATGCAACGTAAGAGTATGATTGGCAAGTAGCAGAAATGTTGTTGTTGGAGACAAAGGTTCTACGTCGATTTAAAAACAAAAGAGAAGACAGGAGCGTGAAAAAAAAAAGAAAAAGGGGTTTTGCGTGAACAGTAAGGTGGCCATCCATCTTAATTTGTCACATCAACACACAATAAGGAGCGTGAAAGAGAAAATAGAGAATAGAATAGTGGCGTGAGAGAGCAGTGAAGAGAGCTTGCAAGAGAGGAGTGGAGGCATAGTGAAAGATGTCTTCGGTGGGGGTTACATGGGGACTGAAGCATTTTCTAGGGAGAGATTAATGAAGGGTTAGACGTTCCGACGTCGGTTCGAAGGTGACATCGACTCCAACAACCCGGATTAAGTGTATTTCACTATTTTTGTTGTTTCTTTCTTTTATTAGGACTTGATTATGTTATCTTGTGTTAATTGATTTGGGTTTTGTGTATGGATAATCGAATTTTCATTATCGTTTAGTTATTTATGTAGGAATTGATTGGGTATTATGAAAGGATGATTTTAATGTGTTCATTGAATCGTTTAATTGTAAACCCATTGCTAGAATTTCGATATAATATGTAATTTTTATGTTGCGTAGTGACTAATAATTTGAAATCATTAAGGATAATATAACCTAGGTTAAATGATGCATCATATGTGGTTGTTGCTTTGATTAATCGATTTTCCTAATTCGTAATGCTATTGCCAAATTAAATATAAAGATCATATCCTAGGTTATTAGGTGGTTAGGTTCAATTAATGATCATCTCTTGATTAAACAAAACTTAAGGAAAAACTCGGGTTAATTATTAACTCACGATTAATAGTTGTTAGGAGATGTTTGAGAACAACAAATAAATGAAATATGCTTAATTAAGGTGTAGACCGAGATTAAACCAAAGAACTGGATCCCTACCAAATTCGTCACTTTTATTACTTTTCGCATGTTTTCTTTAATTTGTTTTTATTAATTAGTTTCATTTTATTTTCTTCTTTAAAAAAAAACCCTTGTTAAACCTAAACGCCAGTTAATTTATTTTCATAAACTTTACACACACTCTTTATGAGATCGACCTAGACTCACCATTACTATAATAATAGGTCTAGTTATTTTATTTTGACTAACGTAATGACACGTGATCACATGACTCTGATATTATCAATCATATGAAGCATTTCTCTGTTTGATATAGTACTTAAGTCCCTGCAACTCATGTATTCATGTGAAAACTTGTAGCTAAGCGGCCCTTATCATTATCTCTTAAATCGACCATCAATTGATTGTTGAAGACTCGGGTGTTATTGCAACTTCTGCCTAAACAAAATTTAGGAGTTAGGTGTTGTGTCTTCCTTTTAACTTATATAAAGTGAGCTTTATTTCAAAATGATAGTGACTTGTCCTAACTCCTAACTTTTACCAAAAGTGGCTTTAATCGACCTATTTATTTCTTTATTAAGAGATAACATTTTTTCATCCAAATTATGTTCCTGCATGTCTCACTTTGGTCCCTCTTTATTTAGTTTTCTTTAAAATTATTTTATTTTATTTTAAATTAAGCATCAAATGACAATTATGTATGTCCTTTTATTATTGGCTTTAGACATGTAAGTATGTCATGTAGGATAATTTAAAGGAAGTATTTACGCTATATGTTAACTTATACGTAACAAAAGTTAATCAAAGACTAATTAAATTTTTTATAAAAGTGTTACAATTAAGTCCATAACTTAGTCAAAGATTTAAAAAGACACAAAAAGCAAATATTTTTTAAAGTAAAAAAGCATTAATTCAATCCACATTTAAGGAAGTTTTTCATTTTTATTAAATTTCAAAAGGTAAAGAAAGATTCTCATGTATTTTATTTGAACATATATTTTCAATTCTTCACTTTTTAGAAATGCTTTTTTTTAATGATTATGCCTTTACTAATCTTGTCATACTTTAGTTATGCATAATCATCAATACGTACGGTTGCATTTTACTGCTACTTTAAAGGGTTTTTTATTTAATTAATTACTTTATATTTTCTTTATGACTATATATCATTACTTTATGTAACATCCCATTATCCCATAATTAGGGTTAGAACCCTAGGATGCTTTATATAAGAATTTATTGAGAATTTAGAAATGCATTTCATGCATTATATAGCATACACATACATGTGAATAATGTTGTCATTCATGAAATAATTGCACATGCATTCATTGATATTTTTCCAGGTATAAGTGATTTTTAATGTGATTAAAGTGTGAATTTTGGATTAATTGTGTTAAAAATTTTATTTGCTGATAATAGTTATTATTTCGAAATTTTGGTGAATTTTAGGAAAGTTACTGAAAATGTGAGGTATTTAAAAATAGGAAAAATATTCAAATAAGAGACAAATTATGTAATGACAAATGGATCTTTTAATGTGTGACATGTGGACAAAGAGTTAAGTGGCAATTGGTTGCCTTACTTGGAAGACACATGTAACACATGCATTGGAGACATGTGTCAAGCCTTAAAAAGGGACACCTAGGCATTAGGAAAAACATTTCTGCAGCTCCTTTCTTTGGTTTCACCGAAACCATCTAAACTTACCTTCTTGCTTTGCCATCACCGAAACCCATTATTTACTCTCCCCATTTCTGGAATTTCTGCTGAAGGAATTGCAGTGAGAATCAAGTAAGTAATGCTTTAAGTTTTATGATAGTGTAAATGATTTATGTTGAGGTTTTAAAGTTTGCAACTTGTTGCATTCGTAAAAGGTGTACATTTTCATGCTTGTGGATTGTTGCATGCGTAAATGGTGTTGATGAATGTGTGGGTGGTGAAAGAAGAAGCAAATTCGGTGATATGATTAAAAAGGTAAAGGATTATAGTCATTGGAATATGATATATGCAGTATTTTTCTGAACATACATATGTATTTAGGGCATAACTTGATCTGTGAAAATCTAAATTGGATGGAGTTTGATTTAGAGTAAACTAGAGACATAGAACTACATTTTTCATGAAGAATTGAATTCGAAATATGTCCTTAAGATTCTAGAAATTTGGCTTGAAGTTGAAATTGGTGTTCTACTGAGGTAAGAAAACAGTCTATGGATTTTTCATTATAACTTGCAGGATACTAAACTAAAATGCATGATATTTGTATCATTATACTTTCAAAACATTGAAGAACATTTGATTAGTAGAAGACGTTGCCTAAATACCCCATTTTCAAGGTCAAAATAATCATGCAAATCAGACCCAAAATCTGCTTAAGAAAAATCTGAAAAATTGATAGGTTTATGATTGATTTTATGAAGATGAAGAGGTTTAAAAAAATTGATTAGAGTTTGATAATTTTATGAAAAACAAATTGGTTTGTGAATGAGTATAGAATGGTGATGTGTTTATGCTCAAGTGATCTAGAAAAATTGAAATGAATTTGGTGTAAAAATGGAAGTGAGTTTTGGATGAAAGAAGAAAGTCGCAATCCTGACGAAGCACGATCGCGACCCGAGAGGCTACTAAAGGGTGATTGTTTTTATTGAACATGCTTCGGTATTTTGATGATATATTGATCTATAGATGTCCAAATGTGGTGATTCATTTTTCAGATTAATGTAGAGACATATGTCTACAACTTTCTTGAAGAAGTCAAATTTTAATTCAGTCTCTACGACTTTCAAAATCTGGCTTGAAATTGAGTCTTGATTGAGGTTGTAGAACTAACCAAGACAGAAATTATGTCATGACGTTATCAAAGAAACTGAGGCTAAATCAAACAATGGTATCTTCACAAAAGTTGTAGTTCATTCTCTTAGCTTTCAATTGGTATTAAGTTTGTAATTTTTAGATATCGGAGCTGAAAGATATGTGTTGTACAATTCGAGGGTATGATCATGTACTAGCCAAAAGTTCAAATATACACAATTTGTGGGATTGTGAGCATAACTCATAGAATACTGAATCAAATTGGATGATCTTGGAGTCATTAGAAATTTAAGACAGGGTGAACAATTTTCTAGAATCAAGTGTTGCCAAATTATTTTATTTTCCTAATGATAATGATCATACAAAGTTGACCTAAAAGTGTATTGTTAGAAAAATCTGAATCGATCAATTGGGTTATAATATTAGTTTCACATTATTTTATTATGGTCCAAACCCAAAGTACAAATTATTAATGAGGGTTTTGATATATGAATGATATGGTGATAAGAATTCGATAAGATACACAGGATTGTCAATGAACATGCATTGTGCATTTTTGATATACATAGATGTGCATAAAGGCATGCTTATACATTTGTGCAAAAGTGTGATATTTGTAAATATATTTTGTATGATATAGAGGAGCAAATTAGACGTCAATCAGACATTGTCGGACCATCCAGGCAATAGCATATCAGAGTGTACTGTGAATCAACCTAGATGATTTTTCCTAGGATTGATTAAATTTGTTTGACTTCCAATTATTAACTGTTTGTGATTTTTTATGAATTCTGGACTTAAAGTCCAAGGAGTTAATATTTGGGAATGTATTGGAATTGTTATGATTGCTGTGAAATTCTGAATGATATTTGTATTCTCAACAAAAGATTAATGTCAGACTTAGCTCTGATGACTATGAGATTCTGACTATGCATCATATGTGACTGTTGTACATGGCATATTCTGTATTTGATGCATTTCATAAAATGCATGCTCAGATAAAAGCGTTGTGACTGAAGTAGCTAGTATGAAAGCGCTTGCACGTAGAGCTTTGCTCCGTGATTTTTGATTCTACACGATGAGATATGCTCCGTGATTCTGTTCTGACTGAGCCTAATGGGCCAGTATCTATATACGTATGTGATAGGCACTCGGTCATAACATTAATAATGAATCTAGAGTCTCATGTGCATTTGGATTTCCAAATATCTGTTCTGATTTGCAATGATTACATTATATGCCATGTTAATGTGAGTATTTGGAATATACATATTCTGAATGAATATTTGTGAAATATGTGATTTGTGTATATGACCTGGGCGAAATCATCAATGATTGTTCGCTCATTGAGTTTGCAAAACTCAAAAAAGAAAATTACAACGTGGCTTTTCTTGTACGAGACAAGAGGCCTAGTTTATTAATCTGGATTAGAGGAACATTTTAAACTAGTTATGGCTTAAAGGTCTGTCAGCTAACATAAGAAGAGTTGTAATTTATATTTTGCAGTTTTTTTTTCTAGAACTTAGATAAAGTTTGTAAAATACAGTGTAAGTTT
Source organism: Erythroxylum fimbriatum (assembly GCA_026770325.2). Lineage (NCBI taxonomy): Eukaryota > Viridiplantae > Streptophyta > Magnoliopsida > Malpighiales > Erythroxylaceae > Erythroxylum > Erythroxylum fimbriatum. Next base: position 4,445,719 of record JANZLH020000156.1, on the reverse strand, counting down.
TCGTGAATGAATGCAATGAAAGGTTTTTAAATTTCATGACTTTTAATTAAGTTTGTTGATGCCATGTGTAAGTTGGATTTCATTTTGCTCTAACATACCATTATTATAGGATATGTACTTAAATGTTCTTGGATATTTGGGTATATATGTTATGGTAGTGGGATGTTACATTTTTTGTATCAGAGCATGGTTTGGCATCTTTAAGGAAAATATGATCAATAGTGAGATTCAGATAGTGATTATAACTTTTGTTTGTTATAAGTCACCCTCCATAGGAGATCAAATTAGAGATTCAACTTATATGGAGTCTGTAGGAGCCAATGTAGAGTCTCTTATACCTGAGTTTGCTCAAATACCTCCGAGAATTCCCATGAGGCAAGAAAGAAGATATTATAAATTGAGAAAGCAAGGGGCTGTGGACTTTTATAGAAGTACAGATCCGACTGAGGCAAAAGGTTGGTTAGAGAGAACGGAAAGAGTGTTCAACCAGATGGACTGTGAGGCAGATGAAAGATTTGATTATGCGATCTCATTATTGCAAGGTCCTACATACCAGTGGAGGAAGACTATACCAGGCAGTACCACTAGACTTTCTGGGAAGATTTTCTGAGGGTATGTTGAGAGAACTACATGCCTAAGATTTACATGGATCAAAAGATGAAAGAATTTTTAGATTTGAAACAAGGCAGACTCACTATGGTAGAGTATTAGAAAAGATTCAATGAGTTAATGGGATATGCAACTACATTGATCCCAATTGAGGAAGATAAATGTAGGCAGTTTGAACATAGAAATCAGAACGAGGCTAGCCATTTCTAATTTGGGCAGTTTTATAGAACTCCATGTGGCCTCAATCAGAATTGAACAGTTATTAAAGGATGGTCAGGGAGAGTATGGATAGGAGGTTAGAGCCAAGAAGCAGGATGAATCTCAGGCTAATTCTGACAAAAACTCCAAAAAGTTCCAGAATAGATTATCTCGATTCTAGTCTAGTTCAAGACAATCTGGATCTCGATCAAGAGGTGGATTTGTTCAGTCTGGGAGAGGTAGAGAATAAGTTCCTCCAGTCAGTCTTAACAACTTTATGATTATGAGCATTATGGTAAGAAGCATAGTGGTGAATGTTGGAGGTTGACGGGGGCTTGTTTTCATTGTGGCTCGGTAGAACACCTAATCAGAGATTGTCCTGAGATTGTAGGACCAGTGTCTAGAGTCAGAGGAGGAACAATGACTGAGACAACAGTTTAGCAAAGTATAGTTGTCAAATCTACAAAGAGAGGCAGAGGCAGAGGCAAAGGCAAAGGCAAAGGCAAAACTCAGTTAACAGGGCCCAATGTCAAGACTGAGGAGCGGAGTAGCCAACTGTAATCTCAGGCTAGGGTTTATGCCATTACTAGAAAGGAGGCGTAGAACTCCCCAGATATGGTAGCAGATGTGTTGAATGTTTTTAATTTAGAAGCATTTGCATTGGTAGATCTAGGATCTATACATTCATTCATCATACCGCATCTGGCATCTAGATTATATTGTAAGAGAGAAATTTTGAATACTAGTTTAGTGGTAAGTACTCCAGTGGGTAGCACAACAGTGATTGATGAGATATGTAAAAGGTGCCTAGTTCAGATTGATCAGACAGAGTTAGAAGCTGATTTAATTATACTGTTGTTGAGAGAGATAGACCTCATCTTAAGTATGGATTGGCTCACTGCTCATAGGGTAGTGATGAATTGTTATACTAAGGAGGTAGTTCTTGAAATCTCTAATCAGTTAAGAGTGGTGTTTTGAGGAGTTAGTAAGGCAGTGCCAGCCTGACAAATTTCATTCATGAGTACTTTAAGATTGATCTGAGGTTGATGTGAGGCTTATTTGGCCCACGTAGTTGATATCTGAGATGAACAAACCATTCAAGATATTCCTATTGTTAGGGAATTTCTGGATGTGTTTCCTACTGAACTACCAAGATTACCCTAGAAAAAGAGATGGAGTTTACTATTTATCTTGTTCTAGGTTCTACTCCTATATCAATTCGTCCATATAGGATGGCACCAGTGGAACTGAAAGAACTAAAGATCCAATTACAGGAGTTGTTAGATAAGGGTTTTATTCGACCCAGTGTGTCACCTTGGGGAGCTCCAGTATTATTTGTGAAGAAGAAGGATGGAACTCTTAGATTGTGTATTGACTATCGGCAATTGAATCAGGTAACAGTTAAGAATAAGTATCCATTGCTGATAGTTGATGATTTGCTTAATCAATTACAGGGAGCTCAGGTGTTCACAAAGTTAGACTTGAGATTAGGATACTATCAGTTGAAAATAGCTGAGCCTGATGTGCCAAGGAGTGCATTTAAAACAAGATATGGGAACTTTGAGTTTTCGGCTATGCCGTTTGGATTGACTAATGCCCCAATAGCTTTTGTGGCCCTGATAAATAAGATATTTCAACCTTATTTAGATCACTTTGTGATTGTTTTCATTGATGGTATTTTGGTGTATTCAAAGTATAGAAAGGAACATGCAGAACATCTGAGATTGGTTATGCAGATAATGACAGAGAAACAGTTGTATGCCATGTTTAGTAAGTTTGAATTTTGGCTTGATCAAGTAGTATTCTTGGGTCATATTGTGTCTGGAAAAGGTATACAAGTAAACCTAAAAAAAAGTAGAAGCATTGATGAAGTGGGAAGCTCCAAGAAATGTGACAGAGATTCGAAGTTTTCTTAGAATAGTTGGTTATTACAGAAGATTTGTCGAGGGATTTTCACTGATTTCAGCCCCTTTGACAAAGCTTTTGAGAACGAATGTTCCTTTCAGATGGAATGATGATTGTCAGTGAAGTTTTTAGGAGCTAAAGCATCGGTTAACTATCGCACCAGTGTTAGCTATTCCATCTAAATCTGAAGGATATAGTATATAGTGAAGCTTCATACCAGGGGTTAGGATGTGTGTTGATACAGTATGGAAGGGTAATAGTATATGCATCGAGACAGTTGAGGTCTTATGAGTTCAATTATCTATTTCATGATTTGGAATTGGCTACAGTAGGATTTGCTTTGAAGATTTGGAGGCACTACCTATATGGTGAAACTTTCAGGTATTTATTAATTATAAAAGTTTGAAATATCTATTGAGTCAAAAAGAGTTAAATATGAGACAGCGGCAGTGGATAGAATTGTTGAAGGATTATGATTACACAATTGAGTATCATCCTGGTAAAGCTAATGCGTTGTTGATGCATTAAGTAAGAAGTCAAATAGCAGTATGGTTCAAGTACAGATATTGAGGTTTGCCTAACCTAGTTCAATTAAGAGCACTGAATGTTGAGTTAAAATTGGAACAAGATGAGACATTGATAGCTACACTGAAACTGAGACTAGTATTATATGAGAGAATAAGGAAACCCCCCCCAATGTAAGGATCACAATATTGTGAAGTTAATTGAGAAGTTGAAAGTGAATCCAGATCCTCAATTTGAATTAAGAGATGATATATTATGGTTGAAACAGAGGTTGTGTGTACCCGATGTTGAGGATCTAAGGAAGGAGATTGTGGAGGAAGCGCATGTGGCAGCTTATGCTATGCATCCTGGTATTACCAAGATAAATAACACGTTGAAGCAATCTTTCTAGTGGCCAGGGATGAAGAGACAAGTGGCTGACTATGTGGCTAAATGTTTGACTTGCTAACAAATTAAAGCAGAGCATCAGGCCCCAGTTGGTAATTTACAATCATTACCTATTGCGGTGTGGAAATGGGAGAGAATCATGATGGATTTTATAATGAGTTTTCCAAGGACTCTGAGACAACATGATGCCATTTGGGTCATTATTGATAGATTGACCAAGTCGGCTCATTTCTTGTTAGTGGGAGAGAGTCACTCACTAGATCAATTAGCTCATAAATATGTGAATGAAGTAGTGAGATTACACGGGGTTCCATTGTCCATTGTATAGGACAGGGATCCCAGATTTACTTCGAGATTTTGGGGTAGCTTACAAACAGCTTTAGGTACCAAACTGAATTTCAGCATTGCATTTCATCCTCAAACAGATGGCTAGAGTGAGAGGACGATTAAGACTATTCAGGATATGCTCAGAGCTTGTGTTTTGGAGTTTCAAGGACCAATTTGATCGCGGCTTATCGTTCAATCCTAAGATTGATCCTTGGAAACCGGTCAAATAAATTTATACTAAGGATTGCAGTATAGGATGCAACCTCGGGTCGTCTCTCTATCGGAACCTAATGAAATGGACCTAAGCTAACCTATA
>JANZLH020000156.1:4409367-4420434 GCA_026770325.2 Erythroxylum fimbriatum | reverse complement strand
CCAATTGAAGTGATTCTTAGACCAATGGATTCCTAAGACATGTAGCTATCTCTCCTGAAAATTTGGTATCATTTGGATTTGAATTGAGGAAGTTTCAATTAAAGTAAGTGAGAGGTCGGTTGAGAGAGCATGAATGGTGTATGAGCACATTTTTGGTATTTTGATGATATCTTGAGATATAGAACTCCGTTTGAGTTGATTCTTGCTCTAAAGTAAACTAGAGACTTAGAGCTATGATTTTTTTGAAGAAGTCAAATTAAAATTATGATTTGAAGATTTCCAAATTCTGTTCGCAAGTAGGAGAAATGAGTTCAAGCATTGTGATTGGTTAGTATGGGTACACCATTGAACAAATTGTGAGTAAATTTTTCGGATGCTATGAGCAAGAAGATGGATAGATAATGTCTTACAAGGGTTCATAAGAATGAAAAAAATATGACGGCTAATGAGGGTTTAATGAAAGAACCCTTCAAGGCAATATGCATGCTCACAATTCATGTTTTCGCAAGCGTTGGACTCCGGAATCAAGCAGGGTCCAACAGACGAATGAGTAAGCAACGCAAGCGTTGGACTCCGGAATCAAGCAGGGTCCAACAGACGAATGAGTAAGCAAGAGAGTTGGGTTCCGAAAGCGGGATCCAACAATAAGCGATACAAAACCATGTATGTGACGTTGTGCCTAAGGGTACCATATGGCAATGAAGTTAGTGGTGGGCGCATAAGAAAGTTCATGACAATAATGATGTTGTTATAATTTACTTTAAAAGTAACTTGAGAAAATTTGATTTTAGAAAGTATATATGTTTTATATTGGTATTGTATCATAAGAAATGAAATGAATTTGTTTCAAAGAGGTTTAAACTGTTAAATATGTTTTGTATAGAAATGTTAACACTCACTGAGCTCATTTAGTGAGCTCTCTACTTTTTGTTTTTAAAATGAAACCTCCCAGGTTCACGCTCAGGGGCTTCAGTAGCAGGGACTCCATCTCTTAAGTAGTTTACTTCATCACATGCTACTGTGTAGGTTTTGGAATGTATTTTGTGTAAAGACGGCATGCATATAAATGTTTTTAAATGAAATGCGTGAATATGTTTTAGCTTTTAAATTTTATTAAAGTGATCATTAAGATTGCTTGTGAGTGTTTTACCAATAATGGGGATTTTGATGTGAATATATAAGTGTTTTGAACTTTTATAAAGACTTTGAAAATTTTGGGAATGTCAAAATGCAGTTATTGTACTGCCAAATTTTTAATGAAATGGTTTAGAAAAAAATACTCCATTACTTATATCTTTTTATGTCAAGTTAAAAATTTTGGATAAAAAGGGCAATAGGTTTCACTTCACGGGAACATTCCAGATGGATGAGGCATTGACTGGAGGGTCACTATGGGTTGCTGGGCAGGCCACCTAGTCATTTCAGGATAGGGGCCTATCATTATTTGAGCCAATTAATATAAAAGTTTGAAGAAAATCGACGATTGGGTTTATGGATGAAGGGACAATATAAGAGGGGCTTCTTGAGGAAGCCTTCATCCTATAAGGGAAAGTAGAGGAGTGGTAAGAGATAATTAAAGAAGAAAACCTAGAAAGCTTTGTCCAAGGAGAAGAAGAAGAGTGGATAAAGGTAGTTGAGGAAGATTGTACAAATTGATTTTCAATATGCAAAATTTTTGTATTTTGGAATTAAATTAAGGGGAGAAACCTTAGAAAAAATCCTAGGAGCCTCAAGAAGTACTTAAGGCATAGAAAAACACCAAAAGGAGGTTGTACATCATAAACAAGGGGATCAAAGTGGATACATCAAGAATAACTCTAGTCTTTTTAGAATTTCGAGATCAAGACAAAAAGCTATTTTCTTTCTTTTCTCTTCTTATATTTCATTATCTTGGATGTTAATTTTGATTAGTGGGATGTTGAACATGATTACGGATTTATAAATCCATATTAGGGATTATTCATAAATTGTTTTTTTAACCTTTTTCTAATTGAATTTAATATATAGTATTGCTTTGTAGAATTTTTTATGCTTATACTTGATAAGAAATTAAAAGATTGAGTGAAAGTGACAGTAGCTCATCGTAACGTTACACAAAGTAAACTAGACCTACTCCTATATCAATGATAAGTCTAAGTTGATCCCATAAAGAGTGTTCGATGAGATTTTGAAATGAAATTAATCCGTGTTTAGGTTGTGGGAGGGGTGTGTAGTGTGGATTAAAATAAGAAAATAAAATAAAACTAACTAATAAAAGAAAATTAAAGAAAACTTGCAAAAAAGATGAAAGTATGCATTCTTTAGGAATTTGGTTCTTTTGTTCAATCTCGACCTATACCCTAATTAAACATATTTCATTGAATTGTTGCTCTTTTACCTCTCCTTAAATTATTAATCATAGGTTAATGATAATCTTTATTAATTCGAGTTTTCCCTTAAGTTGTATTTGATTATGATACGATCGTTAATTAAACCTAACTATTGAATAACCTAAGATATAATCTCTAGATTCAATTGGGTAGTTGCATTATGAGTTAGGAAAACCGATTAATCTAAGCAACAACCACATATGCTCGAGTAAATTAACCTAATTTATGTTATCCCTAATGATTACGAACCATTAGCTGCTATAAATGAATCTTAAATGTAACAATTACAAATTATATTGAAATTCTAGCTATGGGGTCATACACAAACAATTGAACTATATGATAATACGTTCATTCATATGAAAAACCCAAATCCATATGCATAGGATAACATAATCAATCTACAAGAAGAGAAAGAAACAATAAATACAAGGAAGGAATGCTTAATCAGGTCATTGGGGTCGATGTCAACTTTGAACCGGCGCAAGAAGCTAGCCCTTTATAGGTATCTCATGGTTGAGAGCTTTCTTTTCCCTCTAAACTCTGCTCTCCTTTTAGCTGAAAACACCCAAAACTTTTCATAACATTTGGTTGTCACAACACCTTTCTCTTAATACTAAAAACTAGGTTAAAAATAGGCAAGGTGGTATTGTGTCACGGGTGTGTATGGCCTCTCACGGTCGTGCATGCCCTCTCATGGCCATCCATTGGCCTCTCACAGCCATGGCCTCTTACAATCGTGAGAGCTGATGCACGGATATAAGAGGTGTCTCACGCCCATGTAACTTCATGCATAGTCGTGAGCATGCTCTTTCACTTTTCATCTTCTTCTTGCTCTAATCTTGTTCTTCTTGATCCATGATAACATGTGAGTGTGATTCTTTTGAAAACGACTCAAATATAGTGCCTTTGACTCACTTTAGCTTCTTCGCTTCCAAATTATGCCTAAAACTACACATGAGTCAAATTGAGTATCTTAAGCATTTTTATAGCAATAATCACCTAGTGTTATAGAATAAATTCATAATCAATTAAGCACATATCAATTTCACCCACACTTAGCTTTTGACTGTCCTCGGGTAAAACATCAAAATTAAGATCATAGACCCAAAACAATGACTCATCGAATACATAATCTTAAGCAAAGATGAATGACTTTCAAAAATCATAGCAAGAATTTAACATTCAACGCTTCTACTCATGACTAATCAACATGCATCATCTTTAAAAACTGAGTAATCTAATGGTAGACTTGGAAAATTTGTTTAAATAAGATATATTCTCGGGTACACTCAACACCATTCATAATCAAAACATTCCACAACTTTGGATATCATTTTATTTCTCCACCACTAAGGTTCACATGCAAAATCATGGATCAAAGAATTTTTCAAGGTTATAATATGGGCAAAGGTAAAGTGAGATGTATTTGAGTTAAGTAGCATGAAAGCCATTAAAGCTAGTGAAACAAAAGTAACAGTCAATGTAAAATGAAGTGCAAAAACTAACATTCACTTACAATTATGTACATCAACCATGATGAAAGCAAAAACAACGTTTCACTATTTAAACTTGAGCTCTCTCACACAAACCACATAATGCATAACTAATCAAAAGGGATCACTCATAAAGATTGATAATAACAATACATTAAAACTATAATGAGTGAACCTTCGAAGACAACATCTACCTTATATTCAACATACTCAAGTAACCCATTCAATACAACTTTAGGAGGAAATATTAATCATAAACAACTTTTCAATACATATGCATTTCCTCCTTGATACACTTATTCAAACATTTTTTCCCTTTCTTTTTCATTTATCTTTTCTTTTCTTTTGCCTTTCTCTTTTTCTTTCTTTTTGTTTTTTCATATAAAAATTAAAAGAAACTACATCAACATAGGAATTTCAATTATAAGAAATAAAATAACATCCCCACATTATATCCAACCCACACATATGTACACCCCCACACTTATACTTTTGTACATCTAGAAATTCAACAATAAACAAATGTTCCACTAGCTTTAAGGCTTGGGAAGGACAATTGGTTAGGTTTAAAGGATGTAATGTGGTAGTACACAAAGATAAGGCAAATAAAGCTCAAAGGGGCTTAATAAGGAAAAAAAAATCATATGATGGGTATCTTTTAGGCCAATGTAGTTTGGGAAAACAAAGAATGCCTCATCATTTTCATGTTAATGCCTATGATAAAAATGAGGTCTTGAATAGAAAATCAAAGCAAAGTTAGGATCTACATGTCATAAAAGTCACATATAAACAAAAGACAATGTAACTGATATGGATGTGTCGGTCTATAAAGGCTTAAAATCTCAATGGCTTTGTCTACCATTATTCACTATTCTTTTAAAGATAATGCACATTGACCAATCGTAAGAGCAAAGGTACATGCTAAAGTTGCCATTAAATTCTCTAGTAAACTCATTCTCTAGTCGTGAGTATATAATCCTAGAAGCAATAGAAAATAAGAAAATATTTGTTTGTTTGTTTGTTTTATTCTCTTTCTCATTTTGATTTAAAACTTAAAACAAGAAAGAAACAAACCAACATGGAAACACACATGCATATCCTAACTAATGCGAAAAATTAAAAGAAAAGAAATTTACTTCCTATAGGTTGCCTCCCATGAGGTGCCTTTGTTCAGTGTCGCTGGATCGACTCCATACTTCCCTCACGTGACAAAATTATGGGTGTTATATCTTAAGCTTCCTCCACTTGAGGTTGTTTAGGATAGGGTCTCAGTTGATGACCTCTCATATTCAGCATATGCCCTATCTTCAGAATCTCTACTGAGTCCATGCACTTTGGAAATATCTCAAATGTCTCTTCACCCTTTTCTTCCATATCCAAATTCTCTAATCTACTACATAAAGGTGAAGGGTTAATATTAACAATAATCACAGACTCAGTACTTACCTTCGAGCTAAAAGATATGTCTTTTTCTGCTTTGAGCTCCTTCTCCACTTCTTTGGAATAAACAAATCCTTGACTAGTTATCTCAAGAGCTCAAGCTCCTCTTCACTCTATAAGCTTTTTGTACTAAAGTCCCTTGGGTACATCATGGGTTGAGATGGTTGCTTTTCTTCACTTTATGATTAAAGGCGATCGAGAGCTTCCACCACCCATCTGGTTTACCACGTTATGGAGCCTAGACATTGTATCTTGTTGGACTTGCCTCATTTCCTACTGGAACTGTTGAAGTTGGTGTTGTATATTTTATTGAAATTGAAGATTGTTAGCAGTTGTAATATTAAGCAAGTCTTTCAGAGACATACTTGAGTTGTGATAAGATGCTTCTGGTCTACACGGGAATTGCTGTGTGTCCTGCATACTATCAAATAAGTAATGTTGTTGATTATCCCATCTATAACTAAAGGTAGTACAATCATTCCAAACTTAGTTATAAGATTGGGAATTTGAGTTATTAACAAAATTACTTCCGTCTTTGAATTTTTTTAGCATAAAAAACACTAAACAAAACAGTGAAAAATTAAGAAATAAATAAAAAACTAATTAGAAAAATAAGTAAAAAATATAATTAAACTCAAGAAAAAAAACTAAAGCACCACATTCTCTGACAACGACACCAAAATTTATAGTAATGCGCCATAACGCTACACAAAATAAACTAGACCCACTACTATAACAGTGGTGAGTCTAGGTCGATCCTAAAGAAAGTTTTTGATTAGCTTTTGAAATGGAATTAACCAGTGTTTAGGTTTTCAGGGAGGTTTGGTTTGGTTTAAAATAAGAAAATAAAACAAAACTAACTATTAAAAGCAAATTAAAGAAAGCATGCAGAAACGATGAAAGTGGTGAATTTTTTAAGAATCCAATTCTTTGGTTCAATCTTGACCTATACCTAATTAAAAATATTACATTGAATTGTTTCTCTTTTACCTCTCCTTGAATTATTAATCATAGGTTAATGATAAGCTCTATTAATCCGAGTTTTCCCTTAGGACGTGATTAATTAAGATACAATCGTTAATTAAACCTAATTACCAAATAACCTAGGATACGATCTCTAGATTCAATTGAGTAATCGCATTATGAATTAGGAAAACTGATTAATCTAAGTAACAACCACATACGCTTGGGTCATTTAACCTAGCTTATGTTTTCCCTAATTATTATGAACCATTACTTGCTATTAATGAATCTCAAATATAGCAGTTATGGATTATATTGAAATTATAACTATAGATTCACACATAAACAATCAAACTATACGATAATACAATCATTCGTACACAAAACCCAAATCCATATGCATAGGATAACACAATCAACCTATAAGAAGCGAAAGAAACAACAAATACAAAGAAGGAATGCTTAACCGAGTCGTCAGGGTCGATGTCAACTCCGAACCGGCATTGGGAAGCTAGCCCACTATGGGTCTATCACAGTTGAGAGCTTTCTTTTCCCTCTTTATTCTCTCCCAAAGCTCCACTCTTCTTTTAGACAAAAACACCCAAAACTTTTCAGAAAATTCGGCCGTCACAACACCTTTTGCTTTATACTAAATTCTAGGTAAAAAATAGGTAAGGTGGCACTGTGTCACGGGCATGTAAAGCCTTTCAAAGCAATGCATTAGCCTCTAATGAGACCCCTCATTGGCCTCTCAAGAGACATCTCACGGTCGTGAGAGGTGTTGTATGGGCGTGAAAGGTTTCTTATGCCTATGTAACTTCATGCATGGCCGTGAGCAAGCTCTTTCATTTTTCGCTCTTTATGTTCTTCATTTTCCTTTTATTTTCTTTGCTTCTTCTTCTTGATCCATGATGACAAGTGAGTGTGGTTTTTTGGAAATCAAATCAAATATAGTGCTTTTGATGTTGAAGTTATGTAAATCTAGTGCCCTGAAAAGCAAGTGTATTTTTTTATAACTTAATTTTCTTCCAGTTACTTTTGTAACAAAAATAATTATTATTAATAAAACAAAAGAGTTTTGTTTTATTTGTATGAGCATTATATATCTTGTCATAAGGTACCGAGATTCTTTTGTAAGTAATATACATATACATAGAGATGTATGGGAAACATGTATATTATTATAATATAAAATAATTGATTTACAGTTGAATGATTAAGTTAGTCGCTTGATTATGGTTCAGACTGTAGTGTTGCGATTTATCTCCGAGTAAGAAAAATAGTTTGCTTCAAGGGAATGATGAGTTTCATATCATGATAGTAGTTGACTGCTGAAAATGGCACTATTAAATGAATCTGAAATCCAGTATGTTTTCAAGAATAAAGTGGGTCGTTACTTTAATCTTAAAACATACAACTTAAGCATTCGTTCATCATGGACCACAATCTTGATGAGTAGTGAACTCATATGTATTTCATTATAATTTTTTATATGATCAGAATGGATTTTTATAAAGTATCAATCCAGTGTCTGCATGTTGGAATTATTAATTGAAACATGTATCAGGGAACATTTACTCAAATAAAGAGTAAAATGGGAGATCTAGAAGGAAAAACCAATATAAGGGTAAAACGGTAATTTTACTCTTTATTGTGCTGATGGCTATAATATGGTTCATATTAGAGTTTGCATTTGGACATCTTATTTGAAACATGTATTCTCATAATATTTAGTAATTCAAGAGTTCAACTAATTGTCTTTAATGGAATGACATTTAGTTAATAAGCCGGAATTAATTGTAATGGGATTAAATTAATTCCGCGCTTATTGGAGCTTGAATTATATAAGTCCAATTAGATTCCCCATTTGGCTTCTAGGAAGGTTATCAAGCAAAATAAGAAATACAAATAGAGGTTTTAAACCCTATGATTGAATGTTGGGCTTACTTTAATTAATTGTTAATTAGAAGTGAAGTAAATCACTTGTTATTATAGAAATCACGTAAAGTATATAGAATGCACAAGAAAGGGGGGGTTTTAATTGTGTAATCTTTTTAAAAATATTAATCTTTTGAGATTTTTGAATATCTTTGCAAATATTAGTTGAATACAAAAACACTTTACTAAAGTTGATAAGTATTGGAATCGCAAGTAATTTTATCGACTCGTTTAATAACAAGAAAATTAAAGTGTAAGGGTTAGAGAATAGATGTTGCGATTTTATACTAATTACCCTAAACCTTGGGCTACGTCCAGTCCTGAGAGTTTGTATGAGATTTCACTATACTTTTCAACTTTACAAGTATTCTTTCTACCCTTCCAGGGCCTCTTCAGGTCTCTTTCACAAAGCATTCTTTCTTCTATCTTAGCCTCGCCAGGCTATAGCCTTTCTTTTTTTCTCTAAGGAAGATATTTTTAAGCTTTAAGTTACAGTTGTATTCGCTCTTTTGTTTTCCACTTTTAATACAGAATTTCTCTAAGTATTATACAATCAGAATTTTCTCTCTTGTCAAAACATTATTTTAGTTTTCGACTAGAACTAGTATTTATAGCCTAAGTCTCCAACTATCTTCTTGAAAATCTGCTTCTTGAATCTTCTAGAAACTGTTATTTAGTTGAGTCCTGTAACTAACTTCAACTAACTAACTGTTTGACGTTCTAGAGTATCTTCATTTTTGTATCATCTAATATTGTCGCTTTGTTTAGTATTGTGCTTCGTTTGTTGTTGCGCTTTATCTATTGTTGCGCTTCGTCTATTATTGCGCTTCGTTTATTGTTGCATTTCGTCTCTTGTTGCGCTTCGTATGACGTTGTGCTTCGTATGATATCAATATATCATCTATTGTTGATGTATCGTCTATTGCTGACGTATATTTTGGGATGTCTAAGTGTTACGTACATTTTTCTGCACACTTAACAAACTTATCAAAACAGTTTATACATTTATAAGATTATTATTATTTGATTGTCACCAAAATTAATAGAAGTGAAGTATTCTTGACTTAAGAAACTCCTCCTTTTTGATGATAACAAATAATCATAATTTTAGAAGATAAAATGATATTCAGATGAATAGACGAATACGAATAACGAGACAAAAAACATAAGAAATGCAAATGCGTATAAGATAGCAAAGCAATTCAAGGCTTTCTATCTTCTCTTCTTGTTCTTTGCATTTTCTTTCTATCTTTTCTCCTTCTCCCCCTATTTGTTATTAATAAAAAAAATAGTTCAATGAAGACGCTCCATAATTTCAGAAAACATATGTTGCATGTCAGTGCGAATTGTCTTGAGGTCTTGTTCAATAGTAACCTGTTGAAATGCTACTTCCTCATGAAGATCACCCACTGAGTCACTCAGGTCATCAACTTTAGTATGGTCTTATTATGAATCAGAGGGAGTATTAAACAATGACAAAGCCAGTCTGCGTCATTAACTAATAAAAACAGAAGGAGAAAGAAAATAATATGCATTATTTTATTCCATATTTCGTTTAGATAATTACAATTAATGATATGCTATCTATAAGAGTTATTTAAAAAAAAAAAAAAGGCGATAAAGACGGGATGGGATGGGAGCTTGAGGTTGAGCTTGAGCAGGTCAAAGGTGTACAACGGAGCGAAAAGCGACCAGGTGCATAGTAATTAGTAAGCCATGGCGTCACAGGTCGGAAGCAAATCTATATATTATGGATTCGACATCGGCATCCTTTCGTAAACTTCCTTTCTATTTCCTCCGTTCCCATTTGTTGACGTGTGCATGAATTTCAAAGTCCATTAAATAAATAGACTATTAGTTTTAAATTATACAACTTAGGATTAATAGGATTGGAAGATATAATGAAAAATATCGGTTGTTTATATATTATTATTATTATATGTACAGTATTTTTATTTTTAAATTTATGAAAATTCTTCCGTACTTCTCAAATACCAAAGGAATGACAATTATTTTTAAGAGAGACATATGTATCAAGACCACTCTCACCCTTTTGAGAGAAGTATCGTGAAACTCACTTTTTTTTTTTCTTTTTAGTAAAATAATATAATTAATTAAAATATATTAAAATTTGATGTAAAACAAATTTTTATTTTTTTTATTTTTTATCAAAACAATATAAATATAATTAATCAGAATATATAAAAATTAAATATAATTAATTAAAATATATTAAAATTTGATGTAAAACAAAATTTTATTTTTTTAAGGTTTTTAACAAACTAACCATTATCAATACAAACGGTAATCATTCACTAATTTTAACAAACTATCATAATTATAACAGCTATATTCATTCTTATTTTTTACTATATTTATTCTTATTTTAATTACCATTCTCTAATAAATCTTAATCTTATTCCTCTTACAACCAACCGTAACGCGCACCGCGGAAGAATTGACGTCGATGTGATGATGTTTTCAATGGGTATTTTTGTTTGATGGGGTTTCGACCTAGATGAATTAAGAAGGATGGCAATTTCGAATTCAACAATCAAGAAAATAAGGATACGCAAGGTTTGATTTCTACGACAACTCTTGGAAACTCATTCCAAGCAATCCCGATGATCAAAATAGAACTAAGAGAAATGAACAATCGACACACCACAATTGGGAAAGCAATTGATAAGTGAAAGATAGTTCGAAAAGTAACAAGAACAAGAGAATAATGTTTCTCCCTATTGAAGCCGACGATACTCAAGCAATTCTGATATAAAAGTTTCAAAAATTTGACCTAAAGACACATATTTATACCTAGGTTAAATAATAAAAGGTTGGGCTAAAATACATGGAAGCCCAAA
>JANZLH020000156.1:4378492-4395606 GCA_026770325.2 Erythroxylum fimbriatum | reverse complement strand
AAATGATGGAGAAGAGGTGGATTAATGTAATGAGTTGTACAATTGATAAAATGTAGCTTAAATGAAGGAAATTGGTTGGAATGGAGTGGTGGAATGTGTCATTGATTTGAAGTGTTTACTATATGACATGATAGGAGCATGAATTATTATGATCAAGTCTTGGAAATGTGACTTGAAAATCATAAACCTTAGGTATTTGATGAAATGCCTAAGTGAACTTGGCTTAGGATTTAAGGTTTTATAATGATATACATTGGAAAACACTTCCATGTTTACATAGAGTAAACTTGAAATGTTGGCTAGATTGATGAATAATGGCCTAATATGCTTGGATAAAAATGTGCTTAATTATGTTATGAAATGAGTAAGTTTGGATTAAAGGCATTAAATGTCTTAGAAAAAGCAAAAGAGAAGCTAATGTGATGGTGTATAAATATGAAATTTATGTTTAAGTAGTATTTTCATCGTATGCATTTTTATGTATAAAGGCTCGGAGCTGTGAATTAAGGAGCTTGTATTGAGGATTGTTGAAGTTAAGGGAGTGAATATCTTCTTTTGAGGTGAGTTGGGGAATCATATTTCTCATATGGGATTAGATCACCCTAAGACATGTATGATGACTTATATGTGAATTTTGAACTTAGGTAATACATAGTAGAATTGAAATCTCTAATAGATGCTAAAATGCTTATGTATTTACGAAATGACACTATTTGAACAGCTTTGCATTTGAAGTGTAAAAGATGACTTTTATTGCATGAAATAATCTTTTGGAATTTACATATGCATAATCGAGTCATGTATGCCACATGTTTTTGTTCTCTTTTGGCTTAGAGCCATGGCATAATTTCATTTTATCGGTTGGACCAATAAATAAAGGCATGGTGCCTTACTTAATTTTTATACTTAATATTTGTATATGTTTGTTTTTTGATTGGTGAGGAAACGATTAGCCAGTTGTGTGTTAGGCACAACTGATTAAGCGACCCCTATACCCTTGATGCTGGTACATTAAAGTCAAGTCGTTGTATCGACACCTTTGTACGAAACTTGCGACTGATTTCACAACTAGGGTCTGGACACCGACGAGGTCATCACCTAGGGTCATGATGCTCTTATCGACTGTAGTCTGAACTCACCACGGATTAAAGTCAAGCCAACACCGACTATCGATGGGTGTGCACATTAGTTTGGCCAACTAGTGGTGTCGCACATGATTGTTTTGGCTTATCCTGATATTGGTTTTCTTAATGAGATTTGATTGATACATATGATGATTTTACGCTTTTGTGTACTAGAACTGGGACCTATGTTCACCGGATGAGTGTGTTAATAGGCTAGGCCTATATGGTTCCTAACCAGTATACGTTGAGTCATAGGCCAAGCTTATATGTTTTCTATGTGATATACATTCACTTTATAGGTTATCTACATTGTCTTGGTATGAATCGAATTCTTTTTGTGATATATGTTTTTCCTGCTCACTGAGTACCAAGTATACTCACCCCCTCCGCTTTCCAACCATGCAGGTTAATTTAGTGAGTTTGAAGCACTGAGTTGATCATGCGGTCTTTTGACATTTTCGGGTTATTACCTCACGTGGGTAGTTTCCTATTTTGTACTTTTATTGTCTAGTGACTCATGAGTTGTGTTTACGTAGATACGTTTTATGAATTTGTAAATTAACTTTGATTGCCTTGTGTTTTATAAATGACTTTATGTATGAATCTTTTGATACTGTTGTTAAGATTGCCTTGAGTGGACTTTAAAGTCGTGAAGTTGTGGTTGGATGTTAATATAGAAGTGTGTTTGAAATTGTCTGCAGTGTTTTGGGATTTGCTGCCCAAATTTTTCAAAAAAAGAGAGAGAAAAGAATAGATATTCAGTAAGCCTTGCATAGTCGGATTAAGGGTACCGTGAGTGTCTTTAGCCCAGTTATACGGCAGTTATCATGGGCCCAATGTGGTATCAGGTCGTGACATAAGGATCTTAAGGCTGTTAAGGATCACAATTCCATTTTAATGAAGAGAAACAATCTATATGCAATTATTTTAAGGCTCTTAAGGATCCCAATTCCATTTTAAAGAAAAAAAATCTTTAGTTAATAGAAAAGGAACACAATACCAAAAATTTCCACATTTTAATCATTTCAAGAAGGAACAAAAACAATATAGCAACATTTATAAATGAATAATGAGCATCTCATTCATCATAAAATTAAATCAAGGACCTAGCTTTTAGTTACTTCTTAAAGTATTTTAGGTACTTCTACTATTAAATTTTCTACCTTAAAGGTTACCAACTCTCATGTCTCTCATTCTAATAAATTAGACGAATATGAAATGCTAACCAAACCTCTCATTAGGATTGAAATTTTAAAATATCATTTTAATATAGATGCAAATAAGGCACCAGAATCAAATGGATTAAATGTATACATTTTTTAAAGTCTTGAAATCTTGTAGGAGCATAGTCACCAAATGATTTTGGAACTCTTTTATAAAGGTAAATGTTAAAATAATTGAATAAAGCTTACGTTTTCCTTATTCGTAAGATTCCTAACTTCTTAGCATTACATGATTATACAACTATTTCTAATTGTAATTATATCTAGAAAATCATCTTTAAGATGCTAGCTACAAGGTTAAACCAATTTTGAAGATTATAATCAAGCCAAGTCAAGGAGCTTTTATCAAAGGTGTAAGCATTTAATAACCCAATATTGCAAAATCAATAAAAGGATGGAAATATAAAGATGTTCCATGATGATTGGGTTTCATATGATTTTTTTACTGCAAAAGCTAGGATTCTCTATTCAATACCCTAAAGGTAATTGGATTTATAAATAATCCATCGACTATCTTAAACAATGTATTTTCGATGCTTCTTATAGCAAATTGATTAATGGAAAATCCATAAAGAGATTTTAATAGGGCAAAAGGGTTTAGACAGGGTGATCCAATCTTCCATACCTCTTTACCACTTGTATTAAGGTCCTCCACTACATTGTTAAGAAGATAGACTAGGAAGGCTCCTTTTAATTACCATTACTATTGGCGTTTTAAATGAAAAACTTTATTTACTGCTAACATACATATCATATCTTATAGTATAAAAGATATCATCCTATGAGGATTGTAATAATCACCCAACAATTCTTTTAAACTTTGTTTAAGGTAAGCGATAAGATGATTAACTAATAATTAAACTAAAAATAAAGAATTAATAACTAAACAATGTACACTACACTAGTAAATTTGATTGGTTGATCAATGATGAAATCCTTATTTGTTTTCACTTTACCTTGTTAATTTAATCATACTTCATCCTAGATATTTGATAGTTATGATTACCCTCTCGTGAGATCTAATCAAGTAATCACAATGAAAATGGATAGAAATTCAATTGTGATCTCTCAATATATCAAAACTCTTCCAAACTATGTAACTGGATTGGAAGCAATCCTGTGTATAACCAATAAACGATTAAGATCTCTTTTTAATTGCCTATTAATTTGATGTTTATAGGTCTATTAGGGTACTAACTCTCGTTGTGTAACATAAAAGAAGTTATCCAATCTAATCTCTCTATTCAAGGAGAATATAAAGCAATAAACATCACAAGCATATTTTATTAAATCAAGAATGTAAAGTTCAATAAATAAATAAAGAGTAATTCCTAAAAGGGAATTTAAAAATCCATAAATGTAACTATATATGCAAATTAAATGATTATTAATATCCAACAAGAACAAGGAAATAAGAGTAGAGAATTGAATTTGGAATTCTTCTCTTCTATCCACGAGCTGGAAATTCTATAGCCTTGTTGTTAAGATTTTGCTCTTTGTTCTCCTTCTTTTTTCTATTTTTGGTTGCCTTCAAATGATGTTTTTCTCTTCTTTATATACTTTTGAGTCTTCTAGGTTATTTTCTAGTTTTGTTCCCACATGTTTGTCTTCTAAAAATAGCCCTAAAATGGAAGTATGAAAAAAAAACTTGCATCCTAGAAAACACCTTGCATGTTCATGCATAGACATGCATGATCGCGCAATAAACTTTCATCCTACTACTTCCTTATGCACAATTGTGCATGGCACGGCCATGCACAATCATGCCAAACATTTTCGTCTAGCTTTTTTGTCATCTTTTATTCACTTTTTCCTATCTCCACTTATCACCAAACACATTAAAACAATCCTTGTGATACACAATTAATATCAGAATCATTCCTTAAACAACAATCAATCAAATAAAACACATAAAAATACTAATAAGAAAATAAATCTAAGTACTAAACACATGATTACCATATAAGAAATGACTAAAAACACATTCTAACACCTAGAAAACACACTACATTTTATACCTATCAACATCTCACACTTAAATCTTTGCTTAAAAAACAACAAAGCCCCAAAAGGACTTTGGTTTTTGGGTAGAATTTTGATCAATTTGAGTAATCATTTGACACCATTTAACAGTAGAATCTTAGTGACCTAGTATCCTAATGAAATTTTTGTGATATGGTCTCACTTCCCATATTAGTATCTCTATCTTTTTGTTGCTTTTAGCTCATCTTGCAAGCATTTTTAACATCACATATGGATTTAAGTTTTTGGAGGATTGAAATCTATAAAAGCTAGCAATAATACTCCTTGGCTAATTCTAGGTGATTTTAATTGTGCTTTCTTTTTAGATAAGACAGAGCGATCATTCTAAGACATTAGATAAATGAATCAAAGAACTACACAAATGACCTAGAATTTACAATATAAGATATAATGGTCAACATTATTATTAAAATAACAAACAAACTGTAATTGGTTGGAATGCTTCAAATCAAGTAAGGAACATTTTAATGCTCCACTTTACTTAAACCGCACACCAATAGAGATCATTTTCTAATCCACTTCAAAATTAAGAAAATTTTCATTTAAATTATTCATTCACCTTATAAATAATCCTAATTTTAAAGGGAAAATCTGCACAAGATTACATATTCAGATACAAGGATTTGAAACCTCAAATTGTATAAGGAAAATTAAGGCAATCAAGAATGAAATCAACTCCTTATATGTAAAATCTCCAAGATACTAATAAGGTAGTTATGAGAACTAATATACATTTCCAAACAAGAAAGGAGTTTTCTGACCATAATCTAAATGATAAATTCTTGCATCTAGAAGAGAAAAAGGATATATGCAATTATTTTAAAGCTCTTAAGGATTACAACTCCATTTTAAAGAAAAAAAACATTCTTTGGCTTAAAGAAAGGGACAAAAATACCAAATATGTTCACAATTTTATCATTTGAAGAAGGAACAAAAACAAGATAGCAACATTTATAAATGAATAAAAAGCATCTCATTCATCATAAAATTAACTCAAGGACTTGGATTTTAGATAGTTCTTAAAATATTTTAGGTACTTCAGCTACCAAATTTTCTACCTTAAAGGTTACCAACTCTTATGTCTCTCATTATACTAATTTAGACCAAGTTAAAAATCCAACCAAAACTCTAACTAGGAATGAAATTTTAGAATATCTTTCTAATATTGATGCCAATAAGTTGCCAGACTCAAATGGATTAAATGTATACTTCTTTTAGAAGTATTAAATTCTGGTAGGAATATAGTCACCAAATGATTTTCGAACTCTTTACTAAATGTAAATGTTAAAATAATTGAATAAAGCTTACATTTGCCTTATTATTAAGATTCCTATCACCTTAACATCATAAGATTATAAAATTATTTCTTATTGTAATTATATCTAAAAAATCATCTCAAAGATGCTAGCTACAAGGTTAAAACCAACTTTGAAGCTTATAATCAGCCCTAGTCAAGGAGCTTTTATTAAAGGTGGAGGCATTTAATAACATCGGATTTCTAAAACAATAAAAGGGAAGAAATATAAAGATGCTCCATGAGGCTTGATTTTCATATATGAATTTTACTCCAAAAGCTAGGATTTTCTATTTAGTACCCTAAAGGTATTTGGATTTCTAAATAATCAATCAACTAGTTTAAACAATGTATTTTTGGTGCATCATATAGCACATTAATTAATGGAAAATCCATGAAGAGATTTTAATATGGCAAAAGGGTTTAGACAAGGTGATCCAATCTTCCACAGCTCTTTACCACTTATATTAAGGTCGTCAACTACACAATTGTTAAGAAGATAGACTAGGAAGGCTCCTTTTAAGCACCATTACTATTGATGTTTTAAATGGAAAACTTTATTTACTGCTTATATACAAATCACATATAGTATAAAAGATATCATCTCATGAGGATTTTAATAGTCACCCACAATTGTTTTAAACTTTGTTTAAGGTAAACGATAAAATGAATAATTTATAATTAAGCTAAAAATAAAGAATTAATAACTAAACAATGTGCACTGTAGTAGTAAATTTGATTGGTTAATCAATGATGAAAACTAAGAATTACTTCTATACTTATTTGTTTTCACTTTACCTTCTTAATTTAATCATACTTGATCCTATATGTTTAATAGTTACGATTACCCTCTCATGAGACCTAATGAAGTAATCACAATAAAAATGGATTAAAATACAATTGTTATTTTTCAATCTATCAAAACTCTTCCTAATTATGTAACTGGATTAAAAGCAATCCTATAGATAACTAATAAACAATTAAGATGTCTTTTTAATTGCCTAGTAATTTAATGTTTATAGGTTTATTACGGAACCAACTCTTGTTGTGTAAGACAAAACAAGTTATCCAATCTAATCTCTTTATTCAAATTAAATATGAAATAATAAACATCACAAGCATATTTCATTAAATCAAGAATGTAATGTTTAAAAAATAAATAAAGAGTAATTCCTAAAAAGGAATTTAAAAATCTATAGATGTAGTTATATATTCAAGTTAAATCCTTATTAATATCCAATAAGAGAGAATTGAATTTGGAAGTCTTATCTTCTTCTTTGAGTTGGAAATTTTGTTGCCTTGTTCTTGAGATTCTGCTTTTTGATCTCCTTTTTTCAATTTTTGGTAGCCTTCAAATGATGTTTTTTTATTCTTTATATAATTTTGAGTCTTTTAGGTTATTTTTTAGTTTTTTTTCCACACGTTTATCTTTTAAAAATTGTCCTGAAATGTAAGTATGAAAAAAACATGCATCTTAAAAACACCTTGCATGTTTCATGCATGATCGTGCAATAGACTTTCATTGTACTACTTGCTTATATATAATTGCGCATGGCCATGCACAATTATGCCAAACATATTTGTCTAGCTTTGTCATCACCTTTTTTCACTTTTTCCTATCTCCACTTATCACCAAACACATCAAAACAATCCTTGTGATATATAATTAATATCAAAATCTTTTCTTAAACAACAATCAATCAAATAAAACACATAAAAGCACTAATAAGAAAATAAATATAAGTACTAAACACATGATTATCATCTAAGAAAAGATTAAAAAACACTTTTTAACACCAAGAAAACACACTACATTTTAACCCTACACTTAAACCTTTGCTTGTCCCCAAACAAAACTAAAACCACAAAACAAGAAATCATAAAATACACAAACATACAATTATGCATTAATATAATAATTGTACAATGGAAACAAATCTATTAATTTAACTTATCAATAAACATCAATCAATTAAAAAGTTCCAAAAATTCACTTATTCCATTCATATTGAAATGCTTTGATTTAAATACACATACCAACCAAAAATATCATCCCTTATTCATAGATCTATGACACTTGTAAGCTTGTACTCATGTTTAGTTACCAATTAAAAGAGTAGGCCATTTTTTTTTAAATTTAAGAAGAACATCAATACGTTTACTTTTATTGACAACATCATACTTATCAATTTTGGTTGGAGTGTCATTCTAGGCTTTTGATGGCGAATACAAACATTTTGTCATGAATGCCTCCAATTACTCATCTATATCACAACTCACAACTCACAACTCACAACTAGCTACTAGCTCTACTCATAACCCCAATTGTTTAATGGGCTAGTAGAATAGGAAATTTGTTTAAGACATTTATACAATTTGTTGTCCCTTTTTTTCACATTTTACCTACATCACTTTTTCCTAGTCAATCACTCCCATGAAAGGCTACTAATAATGTCTTCCAATTTGAATGAATTTAATTATGAGTGTATCCAAACAAGTTTCATAAATTGGTATAATAAGTATAACATTCTAATCAACATGCATATTCACCTCAAAAACACATAAACATAAACTTCACAAGCTAATGTTTCTTCAGAATTTAAATGATTATGTTTATAGATATCTAATTCCTTTCAATTTTATGCCGTTTACACATTCCTACAAAGCAAACATCATGAAACAAAATGTTTACACAATGCCAACAATGTCAACCTAATAAAAAAACTAATACAATGAAAATGCAAATTCACACACAGATGATATGCAAGTGCATATATATCCCTACAATTGAATAACACATTATCCTTAATGTGGAAAATAAAACTCAACATAAGCAATCAAAAATTAGTTAAAGCAATGAAAATTAAAAGAAATAAAAAAGAAAGGCAAATGTACTCATAGAGATTATGAAGGTGGCAAAGTAGAAGATAGGACTTGGACGCCTTGCACTGAAAAAACTTCAAAATTTATTTGTTTAGTGGCATTGATGTTGCACTACCTAATTCGATTAGTTCTTTATGGCATCCATGAGACCCTTAAGGTGCTTTTCGTACTCTTCAGGTTTGGTAGGCACCATCTCCCTTCTTCTTCTTCTTCTTCTTCTTCTTCTTTTGGTTCTTCACTAAATGATACCTATTGGTGTTGTTGTGGCAGTGTAGAAGTAGAGCCTGCCTATCCTATCCTAAGCTTACTTTTTGATATAGAGATGGGATCACGGAGTTCCATACTATAGGACTCTAAGATCTCAGTCCTCCTAAAGTGAGTACTATCTAATCTTATGTGCAAAACAAGGTTAGTCCATCTAAATCAACTCCATAATTATGAGCCAAAGTAGTAACTAATAACCCATACCTAAATAGCTACTTTTCCCTGTATATGAAGTAATTATTATGTGCAAAATTTGAGCTAATATGCAAACATTAATTGTATGATCTACACACCAAAGTAAAAAAAAATTCTTTGTGGAACATTTGTTACTTTAATTTTTACAAATGTTGTGTGACATATAAGTTTAACAAGTGTTTCAAGACTCTGTATCACATTGTTTGGTGAATTATGTGGTTCAAACACACCTAACTCAATCGATTTATTCCAATACAAAGATGCATGAAAATAATCCATAATAAAATAATCCATATTATATTGATGTCCTTTTAATATAAACCAAAAATTATCAAGCTCTTTTGGCTCATAGCTTAATGTAGTTTAAAATTCAAGAGTGAATAATTTATAAACATATATAATCATAATGTATGAACTTATCCTAATGAATTTTATCACTTAAAGTCTCAACTTTTTCTTTAAAACTCAAATCTTCCAAAATTTTAAAATCAAAATATCTAGGTGTAACAAAAAGTCAGGATTGAAGTTTACGAAACCTCTCACCTGCCTCTTTGGGGAAGATCGAAAAAGGTGCCAAAATCAACCGCTGAACCTTATACACCACTTCTGGATACCTTCTTTTTCCCTACGGGTTTAAACTGATTGGCATGTTGCTTAACTCTCGGTGTCATCTTGTTGAAAAACCTATAAAAGAAGCATAAAAACACCCAAAAAAGTAGGAGAGAGATGATATAAAAAGTTCTTGCAAAAACCATCAAAAAATACTTTTTTAGTTAAGATACACTAGATTTGACCTTAAGGAATGTTAAATCGAAGAAAAATGAAAGAAAAATGTGAAATCCTTATGAAAAGTGAGTGAAACTTAAAAAAAACAAGAGAAGAGAGAACGGGACTGCTAACTTAGAGAGAGAAAGGTGAGAGGAAGAGGAAGAAAAGTGATATAAATAACCTGGGGTTTTATAGAAGAGGGGTAAAGAAAATGGTAAGGTCACGATTGTGCAACTCCTTGCACAATCTTTCATTTAGGCAAAAGCTCTATAGCACGATCATCCATTACTATATTA
Organism: Erythroxylum fimbriatum; assembly: GCA_026770325.2. Classification (NCBI taxonomy): domain Eukaryota; kingdom Viridiplantae; phylum Streptophyta; class Magnoliopsida; order Malpighiales; family Erythroxylaceae; genus Erythroxylum; species Erythroxylum fimbriatum. The sequence continues at coordinate 4,385,516 of JANZLH020000156.1, read as the reverse complement.
AGGGTTTTTACAAGAACCACACTACGTACTCCTTGTTTCTTAGAAGTATATATCTTTGCCTATTTAATGGTGGCTTTATAACCTTTTACATTTCTCCTAGACCGTAGAAATTTTCTTATTAGCTTATCCATATATTTGATGATAGCTTAAGGGAAGGATAAGTGAGAAGCATCATGTGCACGATCATGCCAGAGGGTTGTTCCTTTAAAATTACACAATCATGCAACTACACTATCATGCAACCAATTGGATAATTTAAAGTATTTTTTTGTCTCCCTCTTATCAAGTTTATAATCCAAACTATCATAAACTTTGAGCTAGTCTTTTTAAATCATTAAGTAAGTAATGAACTCAAATTCCAAGTATAATGTTATTACTCACTCAAACTTGGAATTTCCTATACTTTTTGCTAAGAAAAATTTAATAAATTTGAAAGATAACTAGATTATTGGCTAATTTATGTGTTTTTTAGATTTATTTTATTTTAAACTGAAATCAAGAGTTTTTAGAATATAAGGTAGACTTATGGTTTTATTATTAAATTAAGAACATTTAAACAACAATTATCATAATAATTTCTATTTTAACCACATGAAGTCTTTATATAGATATAAATCATAATATCCTATTAGGATGTCAATACAATATTCTATTATCACCCGAAAGTTTTTAATAATTAAAACCAATAAGATTAATTTATTAAAATAATCAGATGTCAAATTTCTAACATAAAAAAAATTATGGATTCGTTTACTTATCCAAATTTTAATTGTGATACAATGCAAATATAACAATATCATCTTCCATCTTGCTTTGGAATGCCACTGTTGAATTAGTGGGAATCAAAAGCTTAATTAAAAGAAGATTATATGAGAAAAGAGAATATCTCTATTCCATGTCTATTAAAAGCTGACCCTTCCTTTACTTACAGTGCAGGAAGGATAGTAAAGTAAAAAAGAAAGAAGCTCCTAGAATATCTACAGATGGCATTTCTAACGAATACACAAGGGAGGATCATCCATTTTAGTTCTTTCAACCAAGTCATACACGTGTCCATATTTATTTTATTTTAACACTCCTCCTTAAGACAAAGTTGATTCTTTTGTTGTTGTTTTGCTTTGAACCAGTTTTGTCTTGCCTTTTAACTCAAACTGGTTTTGTCTTGTCTCTTCAAATCTATCTTGAGCAGAGAGTCCAGTCCCACTACTTTTATTTATGTCTCCTAAAAAACAACTCCTTCTTTTCTTTTCCCATAACACCTTTTTTCCTCTTTCACCATCTAGGGTTTCATCTTGTAAGTGCTTCATTCAAAACATCAAACGGTGGTGTGCAGATGAGCCGAGAGGCTTTGTCAAAAAATGTGCTAATTGCTCTCGAGAAGAGATATGCTTGAGTCAAAAAAAGCGTTTCAGTATCTGATTCCTCATGACATGGCAGTCGATCTCAAGGTACTTTGTCCGTTCGCGGAAAACTGCGTTTGTGGTGTTGTGCTCCACTACTTTGTTGTCACAACTCAACGAGATGGGAAGCTGGAAATTGACTTGAAGGTTCTCAAGCAGGTACGATACCCACTGTAACTTTTATACTATTGCGGACATACTTCGATACTCCGCCTCTACTGATGACTTACTCACCGTTTTTTGCTTCTTCATTTTCCAGGAGACCAAGGTTGAGCCGTGGACGATGCAAAAACCAGTGAGAGATCGTCGAGTCATTGGGAAGGAGGCCTAATCAGCATCGCAAAATGCTTGGAACTGGAGATTACTCCTTCTTGGGAAGAAGAGCCCTTGCTCGGAAAATTCATTCAGGTGTTTCACTAAGTGTAGTGCTACATTCAAATGTGTAGTTCGAGGGTGTTGGATGAATTGGCTTAAGTGTTGGGTAGAGTAAGACAAGTCAGGTCTAGTGAAGTTTAGATAAAGCAGCCTACCTATTAGCCTTCTATACTATTCAAGGTCGGATAAAATTGTGCCATTCTCTGTGTTTAGCTTCAGGCTAATGGGAAGTGGAAAGTTCTTACCCTTTGATTCAAGCATATCGGTGTCTCTCAGTATTTTTTGTATATATTTGTGCTGACTGATGTAGATACCTTCATTTGATCTAGCAATTTCGACCCCCAAGAAATAGAGAGCCTACCCTAGATACTTTATGGTGAAAGCTCTATGTAGGGCCTCTTTTACATCCTAAATGCCTGCGTCACTTTTTCCTGTCATTAGTAGATCGTCTACACACACAGCTAGGCCTATAAAGTCATCTCCTGTCCCTATTGTAAATAAACAGTGGTCTACCTTAGATTTGTTGAATCCGATTAAATGTAGCTTAGCACATAATTCCTTGTTCCATTGTCTTCTAGCCTACTTTAACCCATAAAGACTCTTGTTTAATCGGCAGACCTAATGTTTACCAGCTTTATCATAGCCCTCGGGAGGTTTTGGGTATAACTCCTCATCTACATATCTATGCAAATAAGCATTATTAATGTCTAGTTGATAGATAGGCCAATCCCTAGCTACTGCAATAGCAAGTAAAATTCTTATTATAAACCATCTTTGCCACGGGGGAAAAATTATCGTGATAATCAATCCTGAATTCCTCATTGTATCCCTTAGCCACGAATCTCACTTTGTACTTGTCCACGATGCCACTAGGGTTATATTTAACCTTATAGACCCACTTGTTGTCAATAGTTATTCTTCCTTCTAGTAATGTAGTTCGAATCCAAGTATTGTTTTCTTCTAGGGCAACAAGTTAAGTATCCATTGCAGCCTTCCATTTTTCATCATTTCTGGCTTCATTGTATGATTTGGGTTCCTGGATAACAGACACGTTTGTAACAAAACTGACATAATTGTCATTAAATATAGGTACTTAAGCCATGAAGGGAGGTGTGATTTCTGTGGAATGTGGATGAGTGGTAGGAGGAAAAATTACCGCAGGTTAAGAGATCTGACTCATGCTAAAGGGATAAATATATGTAAGACCTGTAGTAGCAAGAGTGATGAAGTCATTTATCCAGAGGGGCCTGGTTCTTATACAGGTACTCCGCCAAGGTTTAGAATGTAACAACCCAGACGACTCCCTTTGAGCCTTTTTAAGTGGCTCGTGGTCTACATCCATTGGGCCTTTTTAAGTGGCTCGTGGTCCACACCCTTTGAGCCTTTTTAAGTGGCTCGTTGTCCACACCCTCACGGTTTTGTTTTTCCACAGGATTTCCCATGAGGTCACTCATCCTAGTACTGCTCTAGCCCTAGCACCTTTAACTTTGGAGTTATGATGGGATACGGTGCGTTAGGGCATGGAAAATGCGACTATAAGGGGAAGGTATCCACACCCTTATAAGGGGTGTTTCGTTCTCCTCCCCAACTGTTGTGGGATCTTACATAGAAGGAGGTATATTAGGCTCAAGTAAGACTTCTGTTCTGCTGGTGTCTAGCTGGTTAGGTTATGTGTTTGTAGATACTGATTGTGGTAATGATAAAGGTAGCTCATTAGTGCTCTGTGGGGTAAGATTAGTCTGATATAGGTATATGTTTTTGTGAAACTAGGCATCTCTTGATATGATTATTTTCTTGTATTATTTTCTTGTTTAAGAGATCATATATTTTGTAGGCTTTGGTTCTAGGCTCATAACCAAGAAAAACACATTTAAAAACATGTGGTCCAAATTTCTCTTTTTGTGGGAGGGTGTTTGTGTTTTGGTTTTCATATTTGAGTAATTGGGTGGTTTGTTGTATAAGATCTCAAAAGGGGTTTTCCATTTCAGGATAGAACTAGGTAAGAGGTTTATAATGTGTGTGGCCATAAGAATAGATTCCCCTTAAAACATCTTTGGCATGTTGGACTGAAACATGAGAGCTCGGGCAACCTCAAGGATGTGCTTATATTTACACTCTATAACTCCATTTTGTTGTGGAGTGTAGGCACAAGTTCTTTGTTGAATGATGCTATTTTCTTGGAAAAAATTTCTACAAGATAGGTTAAAAAATTCGATCCCATTATCTGTATGAATTTTTTTGAATGTTTTGTGAAACTGAGTTTATATGAGGGCATGGAAATGTTTAATAACAATGTTAACTCCAAATTTGTTTGTAAGCAAAAAGGTCCAAGTAATTCTGGAAATATTGTCGACAATGGTTAAGAAATATGAAGCTCCAGAATTAGAACGAACAGAGTAAGGAGCCCATAAATAAACATGTATTAAGTCAAAGGTTCTAATGTGGTAATATCGTTTTTAGGGAAAGGCAAGCGGTGTTACTTTACCATAGGGCAGAGCTCACATACATGTTTTTTTTTTGTGGTGGCTAGATGTTTCAAACTACAAATATGGGATAGCTTTTTCATTGAGTCATTCCTGAGCCTTCTATGGCATAAATCGGGATTATTTTCTTGGGTATAGCTTGCACATATTGTTTCTGATTTGGTCTCATAGTCTAATGTGTACATTTAAAAGCGCATGGTCTGAATTTCTCTTTTTGTGGGAGGGTTTTTGTGGCAAAACACAAACACCCAAAGGTTTTCAGATTTGAGTAATTGGGTGGTCTGTTGTATAGGATCTCAAAAGGCGTTTCCCATTTCAGGATAGAACTAGGTAAAAGGTTTATAACGTGTGTGGCCATAATAATAGATTCCCCCCAAACATCTTTGGCATGTTGGACTGAAACATGAAGGCTCGGGCAACCTCAAGGATATGCTTATGTTTACACTCTACAACTCCATTTTGTTGTGGAGTGTAGGCACAAGTTCTTTAGTGAATGATGTTATTTTCTTGGAAATTTTTTTTGCAAGATAGGTTAAAAATTTTGATCTCATTGCCTGTACGAATTTGTTTGAATGCTTTGTGCAACTGAGTTTATATGAGGGCATGGAAATGTTTAATAATAGTGTTAACTTGAAATTTAATAATAGTGTTAACTAGAATTAGAATGAATAGAGTAAGGACCCCATAAATCAACATGTATTAAGTCAAAGGGTTTTAATGTGGTAATACCGCTTTTAGCGAAAGGCAAACCATGTTGCTTTGCCATAGGCCAGATCTCACAAACATGTGCTTTTGTGGTGGCTACATGTTTCAAACTATAAATATGGGATATCTTTTTCATTGAGGCATGCCCGAGCCTTCTATGGCATAAATCGGGATTATTTTCTTAGGTATAGCTTGCACATATTGTTTCTAGTTTGGTCTGATGATCTAATATGTACATGAGTTGAGATTTTCACACTACCTTCGGGTAAAGACACAGGTATGTTGGTTTTTAACTTGGTTAAATGGCTAAGTATTCTTGCATTATGACAAATGTGTGAAGTTGCTCCTGTGTGTACTATCCAGATTCCTTCACCATTAAATGAATGCAGACTATTATATGTAAAATCCTTACTAGAAGGGTCAGCAAAACCGACGCACCCGGCAGATTCCAACGAAGTGCTCTCTTGGCACCTCAAGTATTTGTCCACCTCCGTTTGAATGATGTTGGTAAGTTCATTACTCCATTCTGTTTGTTTTGCCAGCTCTTTTCTGTTTTCCATAGAACAATCCCCAGTGACTAGATTGGCTTTTGCTTGTTTTCTTTTTACATTTAGTTCAATGAACCACTTTGGGTAGCCATGGAGTTTAAAACAGGTATTGCAGGTGTGTCCAGTGCCCTTGCAATGGGAGCATACCTGAATTTCTTTGTTCTTCTTTGGATCCAGTTCCTTTTGAACTGGTATAAAGGGCATGGCTGAGACATCAGATAAGCTCCCTTGCACTTCTCTTCGTTTCTCAACACGTAGTACCATTGTATATGCACGATTCATGGAAGGTAAAGGCTCTGTGATTAAGATCTAATTTCTCACATTCTCAAATGTGTCATTAAGTCCCATCAGAAATTGCATAAGGTTGTCAGCATCCTCATTCTCATTGATTAGATTAGCAATATGATAGGTACACAGAGGGGTTGGCCTCAAACATCCTATCTCACCCCAAAGTTTCTTAAATTTTGTGAAGTACTCCATAATCGACAGATCACCCTAAGTTATGGAGATAATATCTCTCTTAATCTGGTATAACAAAGGGTCGTTACTCCCTCCATACCTTTCTTTTACGTCTAACCAAAGTTTCCTTGCAGACGGAGTGTACAAAAAGGCGCTAGACAGTTCTTTAGACATCGAATTGAGTATCCAAGAACGGACCATGCTGTCCGTTTTCTGCCATTTTTCATAATGTGCAATGCCTTGGGTTGGTTTCTTGGAGTCGAACATCAATCAAAGCGAGCTTATCCTTGGCTTAGAGGGCGACAATGTTGGAATCCCATTTCCGGAGCCCAACTCTTAAGTCCTGAAATATGACCTCTAACACATTTGTTGGACCCTGATTCTGTAGCCCAGCTCTTGTCCTTGGAACTCATGTAAAACTGTGAGTGTCTTACGGTCGAAAAGCTTTCCTTCGAAATGAAAAATTCTTTGTAAACAAAAGGTTGGCTCGTCGCAACAAACGGACTGGAACTTTTGCTGAGGCCCTTCGGGAAAAGTTCGTCGCGGCGAAGTTCCTAGATTTACACGAGAATTGCTCTCAGAAAAGCGTTTGCTGCAAAACCCCTGGAATCACAACCCTTTAACCAAAAATTTCCAATGGTTTCTACATCACTCTTACCCTAATTTCGATTTACTTTGTCCCAAAATCACTCCCTCTAATGCATCATCATTTTATAACAATTCAATATTAATCTCTTTCATTTAATTCATTTCTTAAAACTAACTCCATTATTCATAATTCCTATCTTTCTCACATAACTTCTCACTTATATAATGTAACAACAATTCATAATCAAAGTAATCATCTCAAATTGATAACTTCCTCAAGTATGCCTAATTCAATTCAACCTCATCCATACACACTACATAAATTCATATTTCAACTTAACATCAAAAGGAATAATTTTACAACTATTTAATGGCATTTCAAGCCACATTACATCAATGTCTCAAATCTCCAAATACAAAAGTTACATGAACTAATAATCCTTGAAATGTGACTAAGCCTTGCATT
>JANZLH020000156.1:4338934-4367452 GCA_026770325.2 Erythroxylum fimbriatum | reverse complement strand
AAATTATAAACATGCATACAAAGTCAAGAATGACACTTATTTTTAATAATTAAAATATATCTAAAACGACACTTATTATGAATCAGATGGAGTATACAACTTTATTTCTAATTAGCAAAAAGATTGTTTTTGATAAATCATTTAAATTATGAAATTTAAAATAGATTGAGTATTATTGTATGTTAATAATAATAACAATATTCAGCAGAAATCATGTTGAGACGTAAGGTCTAAAAATGTCCAATAGTACGCAGCCTTATCCCTAACTAGTAGATAGGATTATACTACATTAAAGTAGACTAAAATAAGCTTGTTTTGTATAAGGTGTATTAAACAATATGTAATTACAAATAATTAAGTATAAATTAATAAATTTCCGATAAAAAGTAACAATTCAGCATTAAATAATATATAAATTATTATATGTATTAAATAATTTATTTAATATTTACACGTCATCCAAGAATTGATTGTAGATTACGGTTAAAAAAAGAGTTTCAAGTAATTACGGGATTAGTCTTATAGACTTAATAATACTATGGACTTTAATGCGCATCCCACGTGCAATCCACTTAATGTGTACTATTAATAGCACTAGAGAAACGGGTGGCAATCAATTTTGATATAAATCAGAAACTAATGGATTCAATCTTAGTTGATCGCAATTTGAGTTAGGCTCAGATTTTTTTTCCTAATTTTCAGATTTCGACCAAATTCAAGGTCGACATATTCAACTTAACTTAAAGTCGTTTTCAAATTTAAAAATAAATATAAATTTAATCAAATCTGATTAGATTTGGGATTATTTAAGTTTGATCAATGTAGGCCCAAAAATAGAATTTTAGGTCTAAACAAACCTGACACTATCCATTACTAATTGTAATTGGTACTTTTCTTTTCCTTTAAGGCTAAAAATGCTTTAAAAATGGAAATATTATGTGAAATTTATTGTCACAAACTCATAATTGGAATTTCACGACTAAATAAATGCTTGCTAATTGATTTAGTAATTATGATGTTATTAACTTATTTTGGCCTCGTTTGGATACCTACCGATTAGCTTTTTTTTTTAGCTAATAAAGTTGTTTGGAGAGTAGCTCTTTCATCGACTGATTGAAGATAAACAACAAAAAAATGAAAACGCTCCTATATAGAAACTTTTTCATCCAATAGCCAAAATTTTAAACATCAAAAGTCAACTATGCCTTTTAAATTCTATTGCTAAGTTGTGTAATATTTTATTGTTTAAATTGTATTCTTGATTAAGTTGTAATTAAGTACCACACACGTCATATTTTTGTTATAACTAATATACAACAATTTCTAGTAAGTAGGATAACCTAGTTGAGGTTCTTAAATACCTACGTTTTAGAAACAGTATTTGTTTTTATAATTATTTTATACAGTTATAGGTTACAAATAAAATGTTAACCTTAAACGAAAATAAAAATAGAAAGTGTTGTATAAATTTCCCATAGATGATGAAATAGTACAAGTGAACATGACTTATTTAAAATATAAATTCTTATAAGAATATTTAACGAAATACTAAGATATATAATATTCATATCTTTATATATATTTTTTAAAGTCATGTTTTCATAAGTCATTTTACACGTAAACAGTTAATATTAAATAACTAATTTTACCAAACATCTGTAACAAACAACTAATGCAATACGCTTGTCAAATCAGCTGATATAATCAGCTATCAACTAACAGTTAATACAATCAGTTTATTGTCAAACAGGCCTTTAATGTAGAATAATAATTTTTAACCAATTATAGATTTGTTTACTTATGTGGTCCTTAAATAAAATCTACAATTTTCCTAAGTTTAATACGATTTAATACAGAAAATCTAGAAAGATCTGATAATATACAATTTTATATTTCCAAAAAAACACATAGTTTATGTATATAATTTATGTCGAAAATTTCTGAATAGCTTCTCGATTGAAAAACTGGGAAGAGTCGCGTGAGACAAAAGACTCAACGGTTGGGCATAGCCAACGTTGACAAATTTCAGGTTTTGAAAATTATCTACCAGGCATAAACCAATGACCGACACGTGTAAGTTGTCCCTCCCACCACCAGGGATCAAACTGGAATCGCCCGTTCGGACAAAACAACTGCTGGAATTTCGATTCCACCGAACAGAACTGGCTTCGAGCATTTCTAATCTCACTTCACAGTTACCTAAATATCCTCGACTCCCTCCCGCGTAGCTACACGTGTCCCAATTATGCTTTTCCCGCTCGCGCTCTAGTCGTTTTCTCTCACATCCACTACGTAACTGTTCTGTCACTTGATCACTGCTCCGAACACAGATCATCTCGTTCACTCAAGTTTTAAAAGTCCTTCTATGTTCACACTCCTTAAACAACAGCGTGCCGACACGCTCCTGGGCCAACAAGTTGGTCCCGCGGGAAGTGATGGCTTTAAGAGTTTCCACGCTCCTAGGACAAGCGTGGGTATGCAATTTAATGTGGAGCGAAGGAGAGCTGTAATCGCGCGTAAGTTGTGGCGAAGATATCACCGTTGGATCGTTTCAAGTTTCCGAAACTACGCAATCAAAACGTGATCAGGCGGTGAGAAAGCTCACGCCAAACGTGCACGTATGTTAATGGAAACACACAGAAAGTTGTGTCGTTTCTCTTCCTTATATCCACCAGAATCGTTCCTACTCTTTAAGAAAGAAACTCTCTTTCTCTTCCATTCTCTCTCTAACTCTCCAATACCCTAATTTTTCTGATTTAGTTTCGTGTTCTATGAGAATCTCTGGACTCTCATAGGTTCTGCAGCGCTTTCTGATTAGTTCTTTGTACACGGTAGAGAGACGAGGAGGTGTTGAAGATGGCTTCTGGGTTTTCCGGTGGTGGCCCAGATTTCTATTCGGGTCTCGCTGGTCGATCCATGAGCACCACCATGAATACTGCTGCGAACAACAACCCAGCTCCTCCTACGTATAGGAACCAGCTCTCTCAAATGCTTATAGACCCATCAACGCAGATCGTTCAACACCGAATGGGAAATTCTAGTTTCGCACCTCCAGGCTTGATCGGAAAGCGGACTCTAGCTGAATTTCAGGCGCAGCAACAACAACAACAACATCATCAACATGGGAGTCTTAACCCGGCACTGAACGGACTCCTGCTCCGGTCGGTGAAGCCTAGGATTTATCAACAAAACTCTCCGATTTCAACACTTTCTCCTTTTGAATTCTCCGCTGGTGCGTCTTCTGAATTCCCCAACATTTCTCAACATTACGGTGTTCCTCTTCTTCAACAAGTCAGGCCTCAACCTACGAATCTCGGCTCTGGTTTGCCCATTCACTTGCAAAACCAGACGTTACCAGGTATATCTTACAAGAACGCTGTCCATAACCAGGCCAGAGTTGGAGGAACGGTTGTGATGGGACAGGACAGTGAGAAGAAGATGATGAATCAGTTAGAGGAGTTAGAGAAACAGCTGTTGGATGACAACGACGAGGAAGGTGATGCAGTATCTGCGATAACAAACGCCAACAGCGAGTGGTCTGAGACAATACAGAGTCTCATCAGCGTTTCGAGTCCCAACCCGATGGCTCCATCCCCATCTTCGTCCTCGTCCTCGACAACTTCCGTGACTAACCCAGTCCCGAATTGTTCAAAACAGACTCTGGTGGAAGCTGCATCGGCAATTTCAGAAGGAAAATTCGATGTGGCAACCGAGATCCTGAAGTGTATGGCTAAGGTTTCAAATCCCGAAGAGAGTTCTGAGCAGAGATTGTTGGGTTACATGTTAACGGCGCTGAAATCTCGGGTTAACCCGACCGAGAACCCCCCTCCGGTTACGGAGCTTTACACCAAGGAACATTTCGGCTCGACCCAGTTGTTGTACGAGGTTTCGCCTTGTTTTAAGCTTGGTTTAATGGCTGCTAACTTTTCAATCCTCGAAGCTTCAGTTGAACAACCAAAAAGCGAAGATGGGTTTCACGTTATCGACTTCGATATAGGCCAAGGAACACAGTACATGGATCTTCTCTGTCTGCTCTCGGAACACCCAATTGGATATTTTGAAAAAAATCTGTTTTCCAGGCGAGAGCCAACTTTGGGGATTTATGGCTTGTGTTAAAAAAAAAAAACTGTATTCCAATAATCGTAAATTTGTCCCAATATATTCAATTGAATATTTTGAACGAGAATAAAAAATACAAAAGTTAAAGTGAACGAATAAAAAATACAGGAGTTAATATAAATAATCAAATATATCATAGGGACTCTTTTATGTGATTTGCCAACCGGCTAAATCTAATCACACAACCTAGCCTTAGAATCTGATTCGATCATCAGCGCAATTGTTGAGGCCCTTGTCTCTTCTTCACAGCTCAAGCACCACAACTGTCAACGAAATTCGTTAGTAGTTTGGACTTGGTGAGTGAATATGAGAGAGAAAAAGAGGTGGGAAAATGCCACGTGGCGGCCATACTTACATTCAGAATCTGTAGTGATCCAGTTCCCTTTTCTATCATGGGATGGCGTGGAAGTCAGTGAAAGCATGTTCAAGGTCTGGTCGTTGAACTTGGAAGAAGAAGCAAATGAAACAGCAGAGGAAGTTGTGGAGCAGCTTTCAACATCCCATCTGAAACTGATTTTGGGAGACTCATTGTTCAGTTGATCGTCGTCCGGAACTGCCTTGAGAGTTGCTCGATTTCTCAAGTTTAAAACCTGAAACCAATATATATAATCCGATATTACCCTAATACTTTGCCATCTATTTCACATTTAAATTATGCATCTTATCAACTAATTTAGTCGTCCAAATTCTTTCTTCCTTCCTCTCCAGTTAAATGTCTTTTCTGAAACCAAGCAACTCCAAAACCAAAACTATGGGTTGATTATGTTGACTAACCTTCCTGCCCATAAATTTCCCTCCCTTCTCTGATTTTGCAGCAGCAGCCCATCTTAGCAGCTCCTTCATTCTTGATATAGCTTTGGTCTTATCCCCCTTAAGTTTATCTTTCTTCTCAACCAACATGCCAGTCAACGTTGTATCACTCACTGGCAGAACTTTGTTTCCTGTGAGAGCACCTGAATCCGTCTTGTTACTATTGCCTAGTCCCCGAGAAATCTCTTCCTTTTTCATCTTCATGGAGTTTATCCAATGTCGTCTATCAACTCTCTTTAGATGGATTGTGCTACAGAAACAAGCCTTTGCAACAGCTTACCTGCATAAAATTATAAATGGTTTAAACTTGCTTGAACCAAGTTTACTTTCTCCGGCTCCGCAATGATCCCCCACGGTGCTTGAACAGAACTATATCTTTCATTTTCGCTTCTTGAACTAAATTCAACAGAGAAAGAAAGCTTAAAACAGGTAAGATTACTGGTGAATAAGATCTGAGGGGATGCAATTTGTTTGATAAGCACTAATGCAATGAATGTCACCTTCAATTAATACTGTCCTGGGGATTGGAAGATCTTGTTAATGTGCTGCCTTAAATAGCCAGCCAATGGATATATAATCTGCTACTAATTTAGGAGGGTGGCATAAGCTTTTGCTTTGAACACTATCCATCTCATTATCTGATACAGGCTTACAAAGCTCACCTGCATATTGTGACTGCTTGATATTATGAGACCCCCTAATATAATATATAGTAGTATTAGTGAGAACAAGAAGTGATACATACTCTTGGTAAAATGGACAGCATTAAGCAATACATCTTGTGCTGTCCGCATGTTAAAGATTCCTGTCTAAACTATGCAAAGTTTGGGAGGAAGAAGACAAATGAAATTGGGGTGAATCTGACGGAAGACGGTGAGACAACTAGGAAGTGAGTGAGGGAAGGGAAGGGAAGGTTGTCTCGGGAATCTTGGTAACATGGGGTTATTATATATATAGCTAGGATTACCATGTCCATGTGGTGGGCATTAAGAAAAGATTTTATTTGTTTTTAGCCTTGGAGTTGGTGGCATTTCTCATCACGCTACACTTATTGTATCTGCAATTTATTAATTTGTTATGTGGTCCTATCGAAGTGAATTAATTCACTTCTCTAAGAATTCAAGCTTTCTTCAGTTTGAAGACTCCGTACCGTATGAATGGTTTATTGTTCTAAAATATACAAGAAAAAGGGCATTTTAACAGGCACTAGCATTCCTTTAGTAAGGCATTAATAATAGTTTCAGGACTATAAATAATTTCTCGCAGTGCCACTATGAATTATTTCTTTCTCATACCTGGTTCGACACAAGTAATACAATGCTATGCTGGGGTGCTTGGACTTAGTTTGAAAGCTAAAAGTTGGCAATGGAGAGTGATCATAGAACAAGACTCACATGGAGCTGATTAATTCACATGCCTCATGTCAACTATCATTCAAATGTTCAAGGTTTAGATCTCAACAGAAGTTTTTCTGATAGACGATAACTTATATTTTTAATCAAGGAGATTACAGTACAGTATGTATAGGCTCTTTACAAAAAGGAAATAATCATTAATTACGGTAACTTAATATCTCTAATTAAGGTATAAGATACTAGCTATCCTAGCAGTAATTACAAGAAATCGCTAATAAAAGCACCCATGATAGATGCATGATAGATGCCTGATTTCCACAAGATCCAAAAATGATACGTCCAGTCCACTACGTTGGATTTTATGCCATTTGTTAAGAGCTTCTGAGCAGAGGAAAACAGATGGCCACCTCAGATGAGCAGTTTGGCTAGACGTGGCCTGAGCTTGTGGATTTGCCAACAACAAGCGTTGTAGCTAGCAGCACTCAAAGACCTAAAGAAATGAGAGAGATGAAGGTTCTAGCAGGCTCTCGAATTACTGAGATTTCACTCCACGTCTTCCTCATTCGTGTACAACATACATGGAACATAGAACCACGTTCACCCTCATCAATGACTAACAGTTATTTGACAGTCAATTTGATGAGTCTACGCCTCATCAATGATACCAACTGACTCACAACGTTAACAATAGTAAAGCATGTGAATCTTGAATGGATTACAAGACCACCTCGTGCTTAGGTCCCTAGCCACATCTTAGGCTCTTTCTTGAATCCAAATGGTAGCTTCAGCCTAACGTTGAAATTGAAATAATTGCAAAGCACGGAGAGGAACCATTTATTTTCTTCTCTTCCGTTATTTTGGGAAAAATCGCGGAATTAAGGATCAACTAATCAGAAATAAAGCATGGGATTGAACTCCTATTTGTTGTCAAGATTATGTGGCAGAGTTAGAGAACTAGAAGCTTAAAAGAACCGCAGATATTCGCAACTTCAATCCACAAATTCACCGCAATAGATTTCATCCGGTACATACAAGTACAATGGCCAAAGGGAAGACACAACGTAATCATACAACACAGCTTCCCAATGAGGGAATCCTAAGGAAACATAAAGTCCCATCCCCATAGAAATGTTCCTGGGGCGATGAAAAATAGTCTACGAGCCTGTACTCTTCCAATGCCTGAGCTGATGGGCTTTCTTTTACCTTAAAATCCTTGATGCGTAACCAGCAGAATGATCAATGTTTCCTTGCAATCTTAATCCACGCATTACTGGCACATTAAGATCCGACGGAGGTTTGGTTGGCATTCATGATCTTTAACTAGATAATAAGGTCATTTACAGAACCACTGCTGCTGCTTAAGACCGATCATCAAATCTTGACCTGTTCCACCGTCCTCGCTGTCTAGGAACTGAATACACATCTTCACCTGTGTCACCTAATAATGGCACATCAGCCTCATCATCATCCTCATCATCCTGTAGTCCCAAAAGATTCTCTCCCCAGAGAAACCGGGTTTCAGGTAAAGGTCTTGTTGATCTGCGATTCCTCATCCAAGTCCTTGACCGAGCCCTGGGTTCAGCTATTCCATGAATTGAGTGAATCATCTGAAACAAGAACATGGTACTCCACCAGGGTGTATTAACTTCCCCTGTTGCATCTTCCATTTCAGCTAACAACCTATCACTATTTTCAACAACATAATCCCCAACCACCACTGCACCTGGAATAGCTGAACGAATGGCACTGACAATATCACCATATTCTCTCTGGTGCTCAAGGCATCTCCAAGCTCGTTCTCTGGATGGATCAATCTCTGAAGGTCGAGTTGTTGGGTGAACCATCCTGGCATGCCTACGCAATTCCTGGTAGTTACCAGAAAAAGAGCAGGATTCCCTGGAGCAGCTTCGCTTCTTCAAATTGAGATATTGCCTGGCCTCTTCAACAACCTTCCAGCCTAATATGGCTCCTCGACATAAAGGACATTGAAGATTCAAACCTAAATCTGATGAGTTACGTAAATCAGTCCCTCCACGCTGATACTCGGACCCATATGATTCCAAAGAGCTTTCTCCTTGTGTTTCTAACCTAGATGGGTTATTCTCCACAGGTCTTTCAGGCATCCTAGTAGAGTTTTGGGTACTATTTCCTTCAAACAGCATTCTGTTGCGCCAAGACTCTGATATTTCTGTTTCTAAAATGCTTTCTCCTGGTGTCATCAACTCCCTAGTAGGATCTTGTATGCTCTCATTCCAATTGTGATATTCATCAACTTCAATCAGGTGACTCCTTAAAGTTGAGTTTGTATCAGAAGTAAAACTTAACGAATTAGCAGGTAAAGAACTTAATAAGGTTGTATTGGCCCAAGAATTGTCCCTCATCTTTTTAAAGCGGTCCAGGCAATTTGAATGTCTGTAACTTGTGTCACAAATGTACGATCTGCAACCCTTCTCATGTGAGCTGCACAGAAGCAGCACAGCATTATGCGGATGCTCCATACAGATGGGACATGAGACATCATCCAATTCTTGGTGAAGGGCACGAATATCTGAATCAGTGCAACGTTTCCGTTTTAAACCAGCCATCTTGAATCCACTGTAACGAAGTTGCTTATCATATGAACTAATTAGAACAGAATACTATACTTGTAAAAGTTTACGCAATTATTAGCAAACCAGCAATCATATTATCCACATGGGCATCATATGTTTCCAATGGAAGTTTTCCAGCAACTAATTAAAAGGTATTGAAGAAAATAGTTAATCAAATCAGGAAAAAGAAGCACAAAGATCCACCATTGAACAGTGACTTAATAGATCTTTCATTGTAAGCACTTTTATATTTAAAGGAAGAATTTGTTGATACTTTTATCCAACTATACGTAATGATTATGGCAACTTAGTTTAAATTTATAAGGTTAATCTAACAACCAATCTTGAATGCACCAAATTTGATGAATGAAAAACAGAGTTTTGCCATTAAACAAAAGAATTAGAGAGGAGACAATGACAATTCAAGATCCACTAGTCTCAGTTATCTTTCGTGGCTCCTTTCGATGTGAACATGGATACCTGAAAAGAAACAACACTTATCCTTCTTTTTGTATGCAAGTTTACGCTTTAAAAACATTTATACCTAGAAAGCAACCCTGTGAGAATTATAAGCCTAACAAACAAAAAATGTCATCATTTGTTCAGATTTCCCACTGTTTAAGCAAGAGGAAGTTGTATTTGCAAGTGCTGATACCCTCATTAACGTCCACTTGATGACAATAGTTCAAGCTATTCAAGGATTAAAAATAACATCTGCCACAAGGTACAACAATCAAGGTACAACAATTTTTTCAAGAGCTGAGCTGCATCAAAGAATAACCAAGTACACAAGCCCAATTACCTCTAAAAAAGTCTACTTATTATATGAGAACCCACTGGTACCTTTTAGTCCCAAGTACCTGTGGTTACAGACCCTGCACTATGCTACTGCTGATGAAAAAGGTGGCTCAAGTAGACTACCAATATCATTTACAATGTATTGATTATAGTGGCTATATGGTTATTACTACATCCAAGAATATAAGAAATTTACTTCCAACTAATATTATCAGGAAGACTATAAAAGAAAATATTTCAAATACGAGACCATATTGCAACGTTCACTCTCTATGACCTGCTTCATTAAAGCAGGAGAGCCATCCAAATGCTAAGGCCTGACACTATACAAAAGAAAAAAATAACAGCAAGAACACTTTCTTATTTTTAAAAAAAGAAAGGAAATTTACAAAGACAATTGAGAGTAAGAACACTGGTCTATGCATTAAGCTTGCTCTAATACTCTATTACAACCATAATTTTGAATCCGAAGCTCAACATAATGTCAGAACTACCAACAATGAAGTCTGGTAAATAAATATCTTAAAATATCCTTCAACAATGGAAGGTGTCAAATCCAAATTTAAGCAAAAGAGGCTAGAAGTTATTTCAAATTTATGCAAAATATAACTGGTGAAAAATATGAAATGTTATTACTATTGTCAATTGCCATTAAACTCACCACTATGAAGATCTCTATACAAATTCTCCACAGGAAGCTTCTGAATATCTACTCGTGTAACAATTGAAAATAACAGAACCCTTGACGGGACTTCGAGAAGAAGATGGCAACGATAGCAATCTTATAATGCTCTTATAACAAACAAAGCAGTAACTATAGTCCTTTAAACTTGAAGGAATGCAAGACTTGATGAATAACTGAGTGATGATTATTGTTGAGCTAACAAGATATGGATGAGTCGTTAAAAATCTGCAGTTACATCAAAAAATCATGATCAGAATCACAAAAGGTCAATCAAAATTATGATTCCTCGCTAGCATGGTAAAAAAGAAACCATACAAAAACTAACATTACTTTAAATAGCAGAACACGGAAGAAAAAGTAAAGGTGTTATGAATTAATCTAAAAGGTCTTTGATTAATCAACCAAGTATTAATATAGGCATTTTGACAAACAAAAAAAAAAGGAAAAACTGTTTATTCATATTACAGAAGCAGTTCATATTGAATAAACACCAAGAAGCCCACACATTCAAAATTAAGTTTGCTAAGATAACAATAAAGAACATATCGACAGATGTCACTCATTAATCAGCTATCAATAAATAAAATCATAACTGGAAATCGCATGAATAAAACAGATTTCACATTACGATCGTCTTCCCGAATTATTCCTGCTACATTTTCATCATTCTATCTCGGTGCACTTACAGTATTGAACAAAACCCTAATTTTGTCACCCAAAGAAAAAAACTGCCAAATCAGACAAAAAAGTTGCACCAAACACCAATTCAAAATTAAGCAAATATTATATCAGAAACAATTGCCAACATGACCCTTTGGAATTGATCTTTTAAACACAGAAAGTAAGCAAACAATTGAAAAGAAAAAGTCCCAGACAAAACAATTTTCTAAGTGGGTGTCCTCAAAGTCCAAAAGCTCATCCGTTCTTCAGCCAAGAGCCTCAGCTCAACACAAAATACAAACTCCATAACCCCAAAACCAATCAAAACAGCACAATATTCCTCTGAAACCCCATGTGGACAACCCAAAACCCATCACTCCAGAAGCTAAGACCACGACTTTATTCAATAAAACATCAAAAGAATTAAAACCCAGATAACCCAATTAGAGGCATAGATATCAATTAAAGATTAGAACAAAATAAGTCCAAATTAAAGTTATTTGATGAACAGATGCGAGAAATTACAAGGGGAAACGAGTTCCGAAAGAAGATCTGAGGAGAGGTTGCGTCCCAGAAAGAAGTTTAGCTTAACGGAGACGTACGAAAAGTGGGGTTTTGTCGTATTTATAGGCGAGGATAAAGAGAAAATGAAGAAACTTGACGAGGACAAACAGTGGCTGCAACGGCATCCTTGATGCAATTAGTTTTATTTTGATGCAATTAGATTATAAACTGTAAATTAACAAATATTTATTTTTGGTAAACAAGTATTGTATTGATGTTTGTCTTTGTCGGTATATCTTTTAATCATCTCGTAATTTACTTTACTACCGTTGTATTTGGTATTTACGGTGGCTCTTCTCTTTAGGTCGTGTCGTGCAAGAACTCAGGAGAATAAATAAGAATTATTCTAGTTAAGATTTTTTCTCAACTAAAGAAATTCCGCCGCCACTCTTTATTAATATTTCACGTTTTAAATATTACAGCTTCATACAAAAATAAACTAATTATAGAAATTCATTATTCACACAAAGAAAAAGCAAAAACAAATATTGACTCAAATCTTACTCCAAAGGACAAGAAGGGTATCTGCTCAAGGCTCACTTTTAGACCTGCCTCTTATTAATGTGCTTAACACACAAGAAGAATATAGAGATATAGCCTTACTTTGTATTTTTGTAGAGAGACATGTTTTCATGATTTGAACCTGTGACCTTATATAACCCAAAGATCACCCTCGATATTTAATTCTTACAAAAACAATAATTAAGACAATATCTCCACAGAAAAAAGAAAAAAAAAGTTTGAGCAAGATTTTATTGAGAGATGGTTGCTACTGCTAAGATGTATAATTGGTTTTGTATATAATCATTTATAGAATATTGTATATAAGAAAAATTACGCCATTAAAACATATTGTTTTTTTGCTCCACCAAGAAAACAATAAACATCTCAATTTGCATCATTTAAAAACCATTTAACATAAAATTTCCATACCTTTTTTCACATTAAGGCTCTAATCAAGGTAGCCGATTTATTACATGACATACACAACGAAAAACTTCTTGAGGGAGGCTTTATTGCTGCAATCATGAGTTAAATATCCAAATGTGCTGCTTGCCAAAAGTTCAATCACACAACTAAAATATCACTGGACATGATTTTCAGACATGCAACAATTGTGGTAGTTCAGACTGGCACAAACTGTCCTGTGGATGGGCTGCCCAACATTTATTATGGTGATGTCGTCCAAGTCCTGACTACAATCTGAAAGAGACACTAAAGCGCATCCTTCGATATGAGGTTGTTGGTTCCCACCTTTCGAGCATTGCATAGCTCATCAACACAGTCTCCCCTTTCAATTACAGCTGCAGCACCCATTCCTGATCCTGCAATCAACGGCTCACAGTTCAGACAGCATTCCATTAAATCATCTCATTCCCCTCGTGTTTTGAGAAAGACAAGCTTGCTTAGACCACTGAATATTGTTTAAAAGTCACAGGTTTCAGTCCACTTTTGAACCATCCAAACCAAATCAGTAAATTAACTCAAATCCTAATAGCTAGAAACTGTACCTACTAGTGGTGGCGTGATATATACCTGATAATAACTATGCAAGGAAAGTGCTCATGATGCACATTTGTCCAATTGGACAAAACTCGACTTACTATTGAATATAACCCGGTTAACCTAATGCAGTTCTGGTTTTTATTACTGATAATTCGTTCCATATTCTTCAGGGCTTTATGAGTGACTGTTTCTGCACAATGTGCTTAATGATGGATAGGGTATACGAGGACGAAAAAGAGTGAAGACGGAAGAGACCTATGCACATTGAGATCACTCCAAAGCGACAGTCCTTCCCCCGCCGCTTCATCTCATTCAAAAGGGTGGCAACGCAACGTGAACCTGACATAAGTAACAGCAGATTGTTTAAAAATGACGGCCAAATTACAATCATGTGGGAGATATATAAGTAATATTACATTGTTGATTTGTTTCACGTGTCACCAGTCTACTTTGACTTTTATTCAGGTCTTTCTAGCATGCATTTTTACTTTTCCGACATAGCAACTACGATCTACTTAGTAATTACCTGTAGCACCCAGAGGATGTCCAAGAGCCATTGCACCACCATTTACATTGACCTTTTCAGGATCAAGCTCCAGTTTCTTACAACAATAAACATATTGGGAAGCAAATGCCTGGTCAAAGGAAAAACAGTTGCATAACTCATGAAGCCTGCTTCTTCAGACATCGCTAAAGTTTTTAAATTATAATTCAACCACTCTACCTCATTGATTTCAAACAGGTCAATATCTTGAATATCTAGTCCTGCAGATCTTACTGCAGCTGGAATTGCAACAGCTGGACCTATTCCCATCACAGCTGGATCCACGCCTACAGCAGCAAAACTCCTGCAAGAAAAGCATGCAATTACCGGAACAAGCATGCACATTTCCTCGTTAACTTTGCCACACATCCCATTAGAGCATGGTGAGACTTCATTTTGAGGTTACATTTTTGAAGCTGATTCCTCATACTATTAAGATGTTCCTTTTTCAAGTCTGACATTGGACACATTAGAATTTGTCCTTCATATGCAATGGTACCAAATAAGCCATCAGTTTATTGTATAGATTGTATTTAGTTATTATCACGCATAGTTAGTTCATATGGTTCTATTTTATACTATTTTAGTTTGTGGCCTATATATATGTATGTGTGTGTGTGTGTGTACGTATGTATATGTCTATATATGTGTACGTATGTAAATATGTATATGTATGTGTGTGTGTGTGTGTGTGTATAATGCAATTCCTGGAGCAGTGGTCACGCCTTTTCGGTGACAGCTCTTCTCTATTTCAGTAATACTCTGATTATCAAGGTATCTGAGCACCATTATAGCTCGATTTCTTGATTTTAAACCAGAACAATATATCTGAGTTTCCATCTCAGATTTGGGGCATTCTTTTATTTTTTTTTCTTTGTTTTCTTTTATCTATTATTTCCTGCCTTCAACTACTAATGTCTTATGAAAAGAATGAGTGCTCGACCATCAAGCTTGATGGAAAGAATATCATGTTTGGAGGTTTCACTTTCATCTTTTTATAGAAGGCAAGGCCTGTGGGGTTTAATCAACAGCACATATAAACAACCTGATGCTTCTGATGCTAAAGGGAATCAACAATGAAAGATAAATAATGAAAAAACAGTCTTGGATTTTGGGTTTGGTTGACACAAGTATTGGAATGCCAATGGGCGATTTTCGTACAGCAAAAGAGATGTGGGAACATTTAGAGAAAATTGTATCAACAATCAAGTTTAGCAAGAAAATTTCAGATTGAATATGAGATTTTCAAGTATGGCCAAGGAGAGCATAATATACAAGAGCACCATGCTGGGTTTATGGATTTATGGACTGAATATGAAATTGTAAATATGGGAGATGTAAAGGCAGGTTGTTGTCTTAGGAGTTTGAAGGCTGTATATGAAGAAAGAAAAGTGATGCAATTTTTAATGAAACTAAGGCCTGACTATGAAGTTGCATGAGCCATTACATTGAATCGTTCTATCTGGCATAATATGGATCAAATCTTAGGAGAACTTTTGCGTGAAGAAACCAGAATTATGACGCAAGCAAATTTGGAGAGTAGAAGTGTTGAATTAGTAAGTTTTGCTAAATGGGCAGCTGATAGAGCTCCAACAAAGGATCACTCAATTATGTAATGTTTTGAATGTAAGGAATTTGTGGTCAAAGATATTCATATCTCATAATATTATGATCTGATCATAATCAGATTATTTAATTTAGATAGCAGTATCTTGTAGATATGTAGGATCCTAGGATTATATTTCCATATCTGTAGGATTATATTTCCATATCTGTACAGATTTCTATCCTATACTGTAACCCTATGCATGTATATATATACTGCAGTCTATAATGAAAGAAATATAGAGCAAATAAGCTCTGATTCACATAAAAAGAAGACATAACAGAGGGTCTTAAGAAGAATGGCTCTGAAACAGAAGAAACAAATGTATTTTGTCCTCAGAATCAAAACCTAACTCTAATACTATGTGAAATTGAAAAATAAAGAGAAGGAAAGAAGGAATTTACACATAGATTTATGATGATTCATCGTAACCTACATTTCCCCACATAAAGACCACAGAAGGTTTTGAGATGTATTATTTATTAGGTTCGCACATCTACTTAAGGCAGTACAGTATTTTATAATAAGAATGTACACTATTCCTAAGTAATATCTAAACTACTGTATTATTGGATACATAAGATATTGCTATGTTGGACACATAATATTTCCATACTCAATTTTCATAATCTTAAACAATAAGGGAATGCAATCAGTAACACTTCTTACAATAAAGCCTATATGTATGTCAAGACAGTTACCTAAGTGGTGCATAGGCTACAGTTTCTCCCTATATTTGCACCATCCTTGCTTGTCTCTTATCTATACAAGAACTAGTAATTATACAAATGGAAACCTTAACTATTATCTGAAGACTTAAAATAATTAGAAACTCTTCATTGAATGATCATTTCAAGCACACACAATGATCAATGAGATTAGGACAGCCCAGCATACCCTAACTAACAATTCATTGAGTCAGGGAGCTTGACAAGATGAACTGCAACTATAATTACCATGAATGCTGTTCATTTCGTTTTGCACCATCAACATTATCAGCTGAGGTAAGCTCATTTTCTTCTATGATAGCATACACCAAGAGTCCATACTGACAATAGCCACAAGCTGTAGCCTGAACCCATGCAAGATCAGCATGTACTCCATGCACCTTTAAAGCAGCATTGGCGTGAGTTTCAAGCCATCTAAGGACAGATCGAAATGTCACCCTAAGTCGACCACGGCAAACTAAACGGAGTTGAGCATTCAAACCAGCCACCGTACGGTACCAGGTCGTAGGAGGAACCATCTGCAAAACCAGAAGAACAATAGATACTATACACAGCTAACATATAGAAGGTATCAGTTTAGTCAAAACCCATATTACTGAACCGGACATTAGGAGTGTAAAACTTTATGCTAGGGGATTGGAAAAACAAACCTGACTCATTAGGCTAGTGAGAATATTATCACTTTGGACTGAGAAAGGAGCCATATAACTTCCATCACCTCCAAAAACTATAGAAATTGGAAATCTTTGATGCAGTCGAGAAGGAAGGTCAGTCCTCTTTTCATCCCCACCAAGAAAGAAGTCCAAATATGCAAGCATTAGATCAGAAGAGGCAGCTACCTATAATAAAAGAGGGCAAGGATCTAATAATTAATGATTGAGAATATAGAGCAAATATTCTCCTTTGCTAGATTATAGACAGTCTATACAATCAGGATAAGAATTTACAGCAGCGAGATCACCGTCCTGGACTTTAAGGATGGGTTTCATAGTGTAATTATCACGGAGATTAATCAGAGTATAACACTGATAACCACTTTTAAAAATGCAAATATTTGCAACAAGTTAAATAACATAAGCAACAAATCTTGGACAAATAATTTATTCAAACAAAGATATCAATATCCAGAAAAATAGCATCACTAAAACAAGAAAATTTAAGTTGTGTAATTCACATGTTCACATGTTCAGTTATTGTTAAATCAACTGTTAAAGCTCACTGAAAGCAATAACCCTAGGAACTAAGATACTGCTCCATATTGGCAAATTATGGTTTTCAGTTTCTATGATTTTATGATTATAGACTACTAAGAAACAGCATCCAGCAGCAACTCGTTTTTTTGAAAACAATTGGTGGTGCAGAGAGGAATGACTATTTAAAGAAGGAAAAGAAAATAAATTGACCAGTAAAAAATTCACCTAAGGCATGTTCAAGTATGTTGTATTTGACAATCAGATAAGATACAACCTAGGTCCAACACTGATTAAGGGAAAGGACAAATGTTTTAGGGCATACAAACCTTAAGCCCTTCATAAAGAGCACGTGAACGACAAGAGCGAAGGCAAGCATGATCATACTCTGACCGAACAAATTCACGGAGTCTTTGCAATTTAATTTTTCGGCGCCATTGCTGCCATGACCATGCAAGTGGATATGCTAGAACACAAAGAATGCTGAATATGGCACCTTCCCACCATTGATAAGCAGCTAGAGCATTAATCTCATCCACAAATGCATTGAAAGCCCCCTCATATCTGCATGTCAAATGAGGCAAAAGCATAAACAATGAAAGTAAGAAAATATCATAATCTTTCCTGCAGGGGCAGGTGAAGTTCAATTAGTACATCAACAAAACTAGTTGACCAAAGAAAAAGATATGCTTACACAATCTCTTTTATTTGTTCTGGGGGAGTGTGTGGAAGATGCCAGGGTTCACTAAAAGTATTGGGGCCCATAAAGTACACACGATGCACATGGCTCTGAGACTCCTCAGCCCTATTTGTTTCCAGAACCTAAAAATGAGTAAACCATGTCAATCTGAATGAGTAGAGTCATATCCAAATTGAACATTTTTTAGATAAAAAGAATAAAGAGGCATATGAATCAAGATATAAAAGAAAGAAGAATATGCAAAACAAGAGAACAGAAAGGCTTCAAAGATGGGGGTTGGAATTCCAGCATTTCTGAAGCACTACAAAATACTGAAAACAACCTCATTAAGTGATTCCAAGAAAGGAAACGAATGATCTATTTGAGAGCCATGGTGAGTGGGAGCTGGTCCAGGTAATTCATCAACCCCAACAAATTTCATCCGAGCAACACTAAGCACCAAGGCCAGCAGGATGAGAAGACCAACGAGAAGAAGACCAAATAACCATGGCCCACCAAATGTGTAAATCAACTCCTCAAGGGCTGTATAACAATGTGGCATGTGAAATCTCTCTGAAATGCATCTATACGGACAAGGCGTTTCAGTAACACCACCTGTCAAATGGCCAAGGATAGATAGTTATCTTATTGAATTGATATTTCACTAGGGTTACAAAACAATCTATATACATGAACCATGAAAAATTGGCTGTATTATTGTCATGTTTATACCCATCACCCATTTTCTGTCCATCCCCAAATTCCAGAATTTCAAAGAGAACATATTTTTTAGAACTATCAAGAATTAGCAGAACTAACGTCTCCCACAAGTCCTTGAGACTATGTCTCAAGATCAGACAAGACCTAAATATGTATTAGACAGCACCTCGAACAGGAATATAATCAGCACGATGGGGAAGTTCATGGATGGGGCAAGAACGGCAGAGAGAACTATCGGATCCAGTAACGTTCTTAAATGTGCCAACTGGACATTCCTGAAGAAACACAAAAAGTATAAGAGGGTAAATACTCCAACAACTTTGAATTCCAATGATCTCTTCAGATCATTAGTCAACTCTTTCCAAAAACATTTTCAACAACAATGATAAATTGGTTTAAAATTTATGAGAAAGCAAATCACATCATCTCTCATAACACAAGTTCCTTGTGAAAATATAATCAATATCAAGCTATGTAGCAATCATTCTTCTTGAACATATTGCAGGCTCAAGTATTCCCAGTGTTTGGGTTGAAAAATCTTACATGCAAAGAAATAATCAGGTAAGGTATAAGTTTTTGTCGGCCCTAATTCCCTTCATTCACATGACAGGTTCAAAGTCTTATATTTGCAAGAAACTACAGGAGACACAAAAACAACTTAAAATACAGAGATAAAAACGTGTTAGGAATGCAACAAAGTCAACAGTCTTATGATACCTCGCAAAATATTCCATAAAGCCCTTTAGGGCAAGCTTTCCCAGTCACTGTTCCATTTTCTCCAGAACCACCCATGTCTCTGCCCAATCCTCCACTGTACCAATCTTTGAGACATCAGAAAAGGCTCAAGGTTTAGGGTCAACAGAAAACATTTACAATGAGCTACAAGATTCACTCTCGTTGGAAGAAAACCTAAAGGAAAATTATTTCAAGAAGAGCAAATTGACTATTGATTCTTAAATAGGATGAATCAACATTTTCAAATAGAAATCAGAAAAATCATTGACACAGAGAACCATAACAGCAAGTAATAAGTGTCAAGGAAGATGGAGAAGCATCCAGTTGTGACAATTAGTTTTCAACATATTGCCAAATTAAAACTTCAACTCATTATTCAGGAGATATATCATTTCATCAAGTATTCAAAAGAAATAACTTAGAAACAAGTCTACTTTATTGCTCCTTGTGTTTCTAATGCATTTCAAAGAAAATACTATGAAGCTGTTTTTAGCAACTCGAAATGATGCATTCCCTAAAGTCGTCTTCAGGTGTGTCAGCAAAAGCGTTGGAATAAACTTTATCCTTATCACAAAAGATAGATGTTGCCGAGAACTATCAAAACCATTAGCGAGTTCTCTATTTGTGTGACCTAGGACCAAAAAGTGACCTGTCCAACAACCCAAAATAACAAGGTTGCCGAAGAGTGTTGCAATCTCAGCAGAATATACACTCATATATCATCATAATCCTGTGGTGAAATGGAGAGCCTATCAAACTATCGGGAGAAAATGAAGGTGCATTATCAAACACATTACACAAAATTCTTACCATGCATGAAAACTGCCATTCACAGTTGCAATAGGCTGGTATACATCTCCACTAGGAATGTCGGACCAGTGGAAATGAATTCTTCCACCACCTCCACCGCCTCCATTTGGACCACCATAACCCCCACCAGTTGAAAGATCAGCAGTGTCAACAATGTCTAGCGTGTGCAAAAATAGAAGTATAGTTCCACCAGAACCACCCCCTGGACTTCCATTGGTATCATTCATAGTAGAAAATTCTTTTAGTGTCCCATTTTCTTTGAAACTTTCCCCATCAGCCTGTACTGAGCCTTGAACCGATAAACGTGACAAAGGATGCTCCCGTGAACCCATCACTACTCAGATAGGAGAGAATTAAAATGAGAATAAATTACCTATAGGATATATACAAGTTTAGCAGCACAGAGCAGGTGGTTTCTTAAAACTTATAAGAAGATGAGTGAACCATGACAAAACAAGCAAACCCAGATGTCACTGAAAAGGTCTACAGGTACCCATAACATATTATACAGAAAGGTAATACTAGTCACTAAGTTCAAGACAGGATAATAAATAATCTTTAAAATATTATGTTTATAGGAGTTTGATGAGCAACACTTTCTTTCGTTGATATATAAATACGGAGCGAGCATGTTTTATTGGTTGGCGTAAGAGACTGATTACCTATGATTCCACCACCTGCAGTCACACCAGACAAATTTTTATCTCCACTACCACTACCAAGTTCACAAGGCAACTCTGAGCTTCCATAAGAAATGCCCCCTTCAACAAGACTGCCATTGTAATACCCATGCCCCCCCTTACCACCATGGCCAGCACCACCACTAACACCATTGCTTAAAACATCACCTCTGCCCACACCACCTGTGCAGCCTACACATAAAAAGCCTTGTCATAATCCCATTGTCATCTAAAACAAAACTTCGACAGAAATTTATCCCCCATTATTACATTCAACAAATCTGTGTGTGTGTTTTTGTCTGGTGGGGGATGTCAGTGTGTGCTTGTGTATTGCGGAAGTAGTATAAAACTGATTAGAATAGGTATAGCAACTGACAATTAAAAAGAAAGTATATAAAAGGGAAAAGAACGCACCCATCCCAGTTGCGCTTATTGTTCCAGAAGACAGGACAGATATAGTTCTAGCCCGGTGGAAATCGACAACAGATCCTTGTATAAGTCCTTCCACAGAGATATCCTCTACTCTGCATATCTGAATCAAACCAAAACAGTTACGCAAACCACCAATAATTGAGTTCATTAACGTGCAAAGGATGATCTCTGTTCAACCATCACCTGAAGAGTGAAAGACAGAGATGAGTTCACATTGCAGTCCTCAGGGGGATGAAGTAGTTCAAAAGGGCAAACCTCACTTTCACAATGGAGCCTTGGTGTACTGGAATAATACAATACAGGAATCGAACAAAATACAAAGGTAAAAGAAAGTGATAATCAGATAGAACTTAAAACTCACATAGCATCACTAGTTGCATTCTCCAAAGGGCCACGCAAAATAGATCCAGGTCCAACCTTAAGGACAGACGGAATTAACTATTAGTGTCATTGATTGTCAAAAATATTAACTTAACTTGAGCACTGTAAGCAGCATAAACAATTTTTTTCTACAAGCTAATGAGGGTCCATGAAAAGAGTTAGATAAGTAGGCCAACGAGTCTTCCAACAACAAATACAAGATGACTGAACATAAAGCTATCCTCAATCAGTAATCACATCATACTTGCTTTACAAAGTAAGAAAAAGTAAGTAATCACACTAAACTGGGGTCTGGTCAGACAGATAAGAAGATCAAGACTAAAGAGTCAATTATGAGCCCTTTAAGTGTCTTCAAATAGCGTAAACAGGGACTGGATCCTAACATAAAAATGGCACGAAAGTTTTAAAGTGATTAGTTAGTGCTAGACACCTGCGCCACCACAAAAAAAAAAATCGAAACTAAACCACATGTGAAATGTTTTAATTCTGTACAAGCTTCGCACATCAAATCAGTAAAGCAGGCGATAGCATAGATGACAAATTAGTCATTGAGCATTGTAACTACATTGAGCCATAATTTTGCAAGACACTCTTATCTTCCAGAAACTAGAATTTAAACTATAGGTCACAAAAATATATTCTAATATAGCAGCTTACATTAATGCTGTAAAATAGAGAAAGAACCAAACGCTGAGCTTCAATCCAGTCACCTTGTCCTGACAAATTCAAGAGACCTTGTCCATGTACACCAAGATTGGCATTAGAATGTATGACAGACGTCTCCTGCTTGAAGCAAAAATAAGATATTACACGAATGTTTTAAAGCAACATCTTAAGCAAACAAGAGATACTGAGAAAAGTACCTTTAGAACAATTAGATTACTAGCCTCAAGTAAAGATGTTGCAACAGTTGCATCCCCACCACCGTCTATGAGCATTTTTGAATTCCACATTAAGAATATTTTAACACTCATGCGTAATGCACCATAGACCTGAGATGCAATGTAAGAGAACGTGAAGCAAGTATATTAGTTAGAATCCATGTAACAAGCTTTACGCGACTCGAAAAGAAGCAAGATTAAAGGTTGACCTAAGGAATGGATAACTAAACATTCCATACAAGAAGAACAAGGACGTACTCACCAGATGCTTGTGACTAAATATACAATATAAGGCTTCATAAAGACTTTGACTAAGAAAAAAAGACACAAAATAGATCATATGTACGTACATACATAAATATGATGTATGTGAAAGTTTAAATATTAAAATGTGAAACAGTAGATCTTCTCGGGTTACTTTCATCCAGAATACATACCAAATATGTAGATAGTTCATGTAAGTTAAATATTCCCCAACAAGCAATCTCACACAAAACTCTTCAGCTATTCACTTGTAAATGGAGATTTTACAAATAACATGCTATGTAGCTTACTTTGATGACGGAGTCACTCATTAACAGCTCTTCAGCTAGCAATTCAAATTCAGATGTACCATAATGAGACAGCCCAAAACTCAGCAATCCACTACAAAGGAGACTTAACTGTCCCTGGACCTGAACGTTCCACCAGGAAAAACACTATGAAGTAGTTAAACATATAAAGCAACTGGCCAGAATGTATCAACAGAAAAGCACTCCTGGAAACAAGTCGATTTAGAGGAGATGTCTAATGAAAGGGAATAATATATTAGCATTGCGGACTCATCTAGAGCTTGAAGAAGTCCTTGATCAAGCATCAGGTCAAGTGTTAGACGTGGTGTATTTAATTTACAGATATTTCAAGCACATCACAACCTTTATAGAGCCAAAGTTTATGAATATAAAGGTGTAAATGGAGAGGGGAAGTGACAGAAGGGGACTGAGATCCTTTTTTTAGTAAGGAAGCTGCACACGGGAATGAACCTTTCTTCCCAAATTCAGTAACCATGTCTGCTTCCATGAACAAATGTGAAAGAAGAGGGTATAGAAAATATCAAACGAAAACCCACTTTATTTATCTGATTATATGTAATCTATACATGAGTATAATCTATTCTAATACTTCTAAACTACTGGATTTTTAGTATATACTAACTTATCCTATCTATAGTATATCTTATCTTATCTATTAGAAGATAATCTCCTAAGCTAACTAAACTTATCTAAGATAATTATCCAACACTCCCTCTCAAGTTGAGGAATAGATATTTATCATTCCCAACTTGCTTAGAATTGTCTCGAATCTAGGCGTAGGCATAATCTTTGTGAAGATATCGGCTTCCTGTGCTTCAATAGGGGCATAGCATAAATCAATGCCCCCTTCTTCTATTTCATATTTGATAAAGCTCCTGTCAATTCTAACATGTTTTGTTCGATCATGTTGAACTGGATTCTTCACTATACTGATGGCTGATTTACTATCACTGAAAACTTTGGTGGGAGAGGAAATGATGATCTGTAGGTCCTGCATACCTCTCTAACCAAGTAACTGTTAGAAGATTCTGTTAATCAATCATCTGCCAGCTAGCAAATTTAGTTACCTTATTTGTTAATGTAATTAATGTATTTTATATGCTTACCTTTTTAGTTAGTCAAAAGGAGCTGTCAAATCTCCTTCTTTTGTATATTCCTTATTTAGGTAGGACCACCCCTTGTGTATATATGTAGATAAACTCTTCTCTAAGAAGACAAGTTTGATTGCACAAAATCCTATGCATTGACAAATAGCACCATTGAGATGTACTCCATTGTTTTACGGACAATAGGCCAAGACAATTGGTGAAATGGGTTTTGTAGGCAAAGTATTGTCACACCACATCTTTTCACTCTTCCTTGTAAGCTACACCATTTTAGGTGGTGTATGGAACGAATCCTCCGAGTTTGCTCAATTATCTGGCTGGTTCCACTAGAGTGGAGGCAGTGGATCGTGCTCTTTAGTAGAGGGATACAGCTTTACAGTCAACAAGGGAGTGTTAAGTGCAAGCCCAACAGCAAATGAAGCTTACATATGATGCTAATCATCGAGAGATCTATTTTGAAGAGGGTGATTTGGGGTTGAAGTTTCACATTTATCAGCAACTTTCAGTAGGGAAGAAAGGACTTTACAAGTTGTCTCCAAAATATTTTGGTCCTTATAAAGTATTGTAGAAAATCTGCACAACAGTCTACAGGTTAGAGCTATTAGAGAAGAGTCATATCCATGATGTTTTTTATGTGTCCTTGTCAAAGAAGTTTAAGGGTGATTTCCAAGTTCAATAGCTGCACTACCAGTCTTCCATGATGGCCAATTGGTGCCTATTTCTCTCTTTATTGTCCAATCCAGGCTTAACAGAGGTAGACAGGAGGTTTGGTGCGTTAGGTGGACATTTTGGTTGAAAATTCTACATGGGAAGATTTGGCCACTCTTCAGGAGGTTTACCTAGAGTTAGAGCTTGAGGACAAACTCAAAGTCGGGGAGGGGAGTAATGTTGAGGATGTCTTTGTAGAAAAAGTTTACTCACAGTACAAGAAAAGTGGCTGACATGACCACCGTTAACAAGTCTAGTTTTATTTTGTTTTGTTTGATTTCTTTCGTATTTTAGGGATTTTACAAATTATGTTTCCTATTGTTATTGGAATTCTATTTTCAAACTTTATAACTAATTAGGAGTCCTAATTAGGGTTGTTGATATATCCCTTTAGCCTATTTAAAAGCTACGATGGTTAATAATTGGGCAAGCAGACTTTCATCAAAACAAGCAGTCGTTAGACAAGAAAAACAATGACTGTATGAGACCCTGTCAAGGATCTGTCTCTTCCACATGTTGGCATAGGTTCTTCAAAGAAAAGGAGAAAATGGCCAGGGCAACGGGGGTGGTTTTTCCTGTATCTCAACCTGTGACTAGATCCTATACTAAGGTACATATCATAATCATAAAGAGTTAGTGGCTTCCCAATAGTTCAATGCTAATGTTGGAAAATTTGAGAAGAAAACTTAGGCTCCTGCATGTTCCAAAATCCCAAATAAGCCCCCATTCTGAGATCTATATGTTCCTCATTCATTTCAAGGTAAACTTGTTTTTATTAGAAAGTTACATGCCAAATTTGGTGAATTATTCTTAGTTAACCCCACTTGAAGGAAAGCAGGGAGCGAAAGATAGGGATGCCACACTTTTCCCTTTATTATCCAATATGAATAAATCTTGGAATTTTTGGTGTCAAATTGAGAAATTCCAATGAATCCACATGCCAATCTCAAAAAAAAAATAGCTTAGCAGTTCACTGTAGAGAAAACTAACAGTCATACAGGTACACTATGCATAAAGATATCTTAGATTCGTTGTTCTTTACATCTGCAGTAGAGCACATTGATCAGTCAAGTATGATATTTATAAAGAGAAAGTCGGCAATTTATAGAAAGAAACAAAAGGAAAGAAGGTTCAGCTACGTATGGATTTGTTACTTACATGTTTTTAGAGCATGTGATATGGTCTTTTGTGTCTTTGGCGAAGATGAATCTGGAGGGAACAACACAATTTCATCAAGTGATGTTGATAACAAATGAGTGATGTGATTATACGGAAAAAGAATTTATCTTCTAGCAATCATCAGTCAATCTTAAAGCTATTTCTTACATTTTATTTCTGCAAGTGATCTATGAAGATTTGATGATGCTGACAACACTGGTATGGGTGTAGGTGTTAGCAACTAAGCAAACCGTGAAAGGAAGAAACAGACTATGTCTGAAGAAATGAACATGTATACAAACCAGAAATTGATGGAGTAAGGACCGCATCTCCAATAATCATGCAAGCACCAAGTAATGCTGATAAGAGCAGAAACTTTTTGGAAGTTTTGTGGTTTTCAATGGCCCTTTTGGCCCTTGATCTAATCTTGCTTCTGGAAGAACTATTTTCCTCATGGTTCATAACTTCATTAGCATTTCCATCACTCGGAAGAAGACCAAATTTAGCATATCTACACAATATTGAGTACAAAGCAAAAGGACCACCTGGAAGGAGTAGTACGTTAAAATAATGCTAAACACTGCATTTGTAAAAAAATAATCCTTTAGCAGGTATTAAGGCAAGTACCCTCTCCATCTTCGTTAGTGCTCAGCACTAAAAATGCATACTTTAGTAAAGAAATGGTGGTCAGAGTCCAGAAGATGAAGGAGAGGTATCCATATACAGTCTCTTTTGAGTTGAATTCCTTTAATTCAATTGTGCTAAAAACATAAAGGGGAGCTGTACTCAGTCGACCGTAAACTACACCCAGACTTTGGAATGAAAGAAGAAGTATATGCCTCCATGTCTCCCTCTGTGCATTATTGAATAAAAAGATTGAATGATCAAAAACAAAAAGAGAATTTAACTGCACAGTTCAGCAGCCCATCTCACCATTATATAGTAATAATTATTGAAAAGTGTAAACCACATTCGATATGCAGCCCAAATCCAATTACTAATACTAAAATTTTGAGGTCCTAAGGAAATAAAACATTCACCTTTCCACATGAATATCATCTTCAAAGCCCTAACTTACACTGCCCCAAAAACTGAAGCAATCACTTTAGAAGGAATGGACATATCTGCACTGCAAACACTCCCTCACAGGTCTCATTGCTCATGGCATATAATTCTTGCATAGGTATCCATTGCAACAATCTCTTATTCTCTCAAAAAGAAAAAGAAAAAGAAAAAAGTTTCCTTCAGGCTTATTCTCGTAAGGAAGCCGAAATAATGCTGCACACTACTAAGATATGATTCCCACTTATACCACAAAGTAAACTTTTATTCTTCAAATTTCATCCAATTAATGCTTTTTGTATGATTGAGAAACTTCTGCAAATAGGAAAGGAGGTACTGTGATTGTACAAGAAGCATAATTTTTCAAGTGAAAAACCAATTCAATTTTCAGAGGTTCTGCCATCTTTGCTAAAGTCCCTCCAGCTCGTCCTCACCTTCCCTTACTCTAAACCCTCTCCCCCACAACTTTCCTTTCCCTCACTAGTTCCTCAATTTCCTTATACCGGTTAAACTAAAGTCAGTGAAATAGACATGATGTGGTTTAATAGTACAAGAACACAACACCATGAGATAGCATTTAAACAAAATAAACGATTAGAAACACACACAGAGAAGCCAAGAAAGAAAGAGAGAATTCACCTTAAAACGACCGGGCACAGCATCCGGGGTCTGTTCAATATTCATAACACTTTTGTTTTTGTTTTTTTTTTTTTATCAGAAGAAAAGGAAATGGGTATAGAGTTGCAATGCTTTAATCAACCAGAAAGAAGACCAGGAAGAAGTAGAAGGACGATGGTTGCAATGCAGAAGATATAAGTTTACAAGGAAAGAAATCGAAGGCGATACAAACTGAGTGAAATATTTGAACTGAGAATTGCTCTGTTTGTCGTCATTTGTTTAAAATGAGGAGAAGCTAACGTTCACGTTGTTTATGCTGTTTCTTGTTAATATTTACATCGACACTCTTGACTTTGATGTCCATTGTGGACCAAATCGAATCACACGTGGGATGCGGACTGCCGATTTCAATAAGCAACACTGCTTCTGCACAATAAAGAGGCCGATGAGTTCCTTTTTTTTTCATTCTTTTTATTTTAACGTGAATCTCCACTAGAGAAAGCATTAAAACTAATCTCGACAGGATCTTTTGGGCTAAAGAAAATCACTACCCTCCATTTAAACGTAAGTACTTTTTCATTAAGGCAACAGTTTTCATACTAATAAATAAAGTGGCGTTATTATAGATGTAAGGCAACATAATTTTTTTAATAATGCAATGAAATAAATAATGTTGCTTAAAATTTCGAGTAGCAATAATATTAAATAAATACTCCATCCGATTCATAATAAGTATCGTTTTATATATATTTTAATTATTCAAAATAAGTGTCATTCTTGACTTTGTATGCATGTTTATAATTTTATTTTTAAAATTAAC
>JANZLH020000156.1:4272291-4292129 GCA_026770325.2 Erythroxylum fimbriatum | reverse complement strand
TTGCAATTTAATATTAATGTTTTATTCTTGTGATGCCATGAGGAGTATAGTGTTGTTTGTCTGTAGTTCTCTCTTATCGTAAGATACGTACCGGAATGACCTACGGACGTTCCGGTGGGTACTCTACGATAATGGGGCGCTACACTAGATATACTATAATACTTCTAGGATATATGTTAAGACCTTACAGAATGGAACTAACATTTGTCGAGGGACAAAAGAATCGGGGATTTAAACCAAAGTACTCTAATACTATGTAAATACTTTGTCATTCATATTCAACAAATCAGCATACAGATATATAGGGACTGTACAAGAATTGTAGATATATACAAAGACTTTAAGTTGT
Organism: Erythroxylum fimbriatum; assembly: GCA_026770325.2. Lineage (NCBI taxonomy): Eukaryota > Viridiplantae > Streptophyta > Magnoliopsida > Malpighiales > Erythroxylaceae > Erythroxylum > Erythroxylum fimbriatum. The sequence goes on along the minus strand of JANZLH020000156.1, from coordinate 4,291,780 downwards.
TAGCTAAGAATTAGCTAACGTTCTCTATAAAGTTACGTTCCCTTGTCAGTTCACCGTGGCCGGTTGGCAGGAAAATTTCACATAGCAGGACAAATGCGTGCTTTCAGAGAATGTTTTTCTGGCTAAACTCTTGGCATTTACTCCTTTTCCAGAATACTACGTCAAATGCTCTTAACCTTTCAATCACCAACATACAATGCCAGACACCAAAAGTACTCATTTTTAACCAGTGGAGATACAAAGACAACAAAAGCTTTTAAAAAATTGGAAATTAATCGAAACAGGTAAGTCAAGTGTAACTCTGTGCATCTTTTTCCTCTTTACAAGTGTGTATATACTATAAGGAAAACCTTGACGATCATTCCAACGATGGTAATATCATGCGCTTTTGTATAGAATCCTAATGCTCCCCTCTTACCATTTCCCAGTGCTTTTGTTACAAAGAATCAACCAATGAAGATAGTTTATTAACAAAGGTGAGAGATAAACGGAGCAATCCTTAAGCTTGAAGAACGTTAGCTCTGAACATAAACAATGTTGATTCCTGAAGTAAGTTTCTACTGTGTCTGTCTTGCCTGAATATTGTGCCCCTTAGCCTGGACGGTTGTAGACATAGATCGCAACCGGTCTGTTATCTCTGTAAATGATGGTCGATAATCAGGATCAGGTGACCAGCATTGTTCCATCAATTTCCTCCACTCTGGACCACAGCGTTCTGGAATGGGAGGTCTAAGAGTGTTCTTCACAATTCCGCCTTCATGACAGTTCAACTAGTAAGCTAGAATTCAGACACAAAACAAGTATATATAATGCTAACCACATTTTTTGATCTCTCCAGCATAGCTAAAAAGTCCATGATCATGAATAAGAAACTTATCAAGTATCAACTTCAAACAAAGATTGCAAAAGATAATAACATCATATTATTAAAGGTTTACATTCTGTACTTCATACGTGGATGCATGTCAGAAGAATGATTAGGTGACCATTGCTTTGACATTGTATATGCAAGATGGCTTGAGAAAAACTAGAAATATCTGATTCAATAGAGTCCTGCTCCTGCCTTTTATCTGATAGGTTGTACAACACAACTTCTTAAGTATATATGATAGGTACAAATACTTAAAGTAAGAATTTTTCCTACCAAGATCCTGGTTACTCACAAACTCTACAGAATCAATTTCATCCATTCTTGAATCTCAAAGCCATAAACGAAAGATCCCATTTTAAATGATTTGTTTCTTCCATTCTGCAGCATGTTTTAAGTTAAAAACCCAAGCTCAAATTTCAATCAATACTTTCACTGGGAAAAGCTTTGAATGGTGAGGAAAAGGTTGTGATAAAATAGCAAGGAACTGTCACAACTTTCCATCTCAATTCTACCAAATGAAACAGATAAACTAGCCATTAAAAGCAGAAGCATTCGATAGATACTGAAGATTTCTGATTAATAGGGAGATTATTCTCAAACTCAGCACCAATATTAGATTAATTTCATGCCAAAAAAAAGGATCATCAACCAAATAATTTCATGCCAAAAAAAATGATCATCAACCAACTTAGATCTACATATAGTTCTTCTCATACCAAAATGGGCCTCTCGTAGTTAGATATGGTCAACAATGCCAATTAGTCAATTCTTATGACACCACCCCCTTTCCCAACTGTAATGACTCTAGTTCAAGTCCCGACTTGATCAAAACAAAAAAGATACGGTTGTTCTATCTAATTTTGGTGAAATAGTTCAGTGAAAGTGTTAGGAACCTAACTCCAGAATACTGGATTCGTACTGTATTATTGACGTATATATGTCGCTATAGAAAAGGAATCTAGTATTCCTCCCTATCCAGAGCAATCGCTGCTCCTCACCAGAGCAATGGCTGCTCCTCAGAAGGTGTTAATCCTTCTGCCACTTACTTCTAACAATTATTCTCCTCCCCCTCTTCCCGTCTTCTCTTCCCCCTTTTATAATCTCCCTAGTACATACGGTTATAACAAACTTTTGTGCTAGAAGAATTCTTTCTCTCTCTCCCGAATACTCCTCTGCCCTCTGCTTAGTCTTCCTATCATCTAATGATCCTAACAGAAAGTTATTATAAAGTTAGTATTACTCTCCTTTGAAAATTTTTACTTTACAATGTAATCACTAAGACCAATTTCTATCCACATGAAGTGAATGGCTAAGAATCCTTCAAGCAGACTCACAGCACAACCCTTAGCCACTAGCTTTAGGGTTCAAGTAATTTCGGAGAATGAGGGTATTCTATATTAATGTGCTAGCCCTTTAGGGTTCCCACTAGACCAAAAGAGGAATCCTTAAAAGTCTGTTTCTACCTAATTAACATACCCTTGTTATTCTATTTTTTTTTAGTTTTAATTTCAATATTTTCAGATATAGATAGAAACACTCAATTTTAACCAAGTGCACATTACATATATAAAATTAGCTTCTTTCTCCCCACATATGTATTATCATAGAAGTAGCAGCAGAATATCCTGGCTTATATACTAGAACTAAAAGTAATTATAGTTATATGAAAATGGTCACACAGCCTCTTTTTTTACTTTCCCTTTTGAATGTTGATTTCAATTTTACTTGCATAAAATTTTTTCCAGTAAAAAACTCAGGGAAGAAACAATTAACAAGTAAAGGAAACCCTCACATCAGCATTATTCAATTACAGCGAACAAATTGGTGCTACATGAACAATGCATACTCAATTACTTACCAATGATAGCACCACAATGCATATCAGCATAAGGTTCTTCCCCAGTCAAGATCTCCCACAACAAAATGCCAAACGAGAAAACATCTACCTGTAAAACCACAATTAATTGTTTTTACCTCTATAAAGATGCTTTTCCATCTTTGCAAAACATATATGATAAGCACCAACTTACTTTCTCAGACACCCGACTGCTGCTGCCATTCAATAATTCTGGTGCCATCCACGGCAGGGTCCCACGAACACCACCAGATACCAGTGTGTTGTGTTTAATTCTTGATAATCCAAAATCACCAACCTGGATACGAGGAGGTAAATAAGCCTTATTGTTTCTTCCAGAAATATGCAAATCCAAATTAAGAAGCAGGAAATTCTTTCTTTATCCTGTTATTGTCTTTAGCATCAAGCAAACATCTGAGAGTGGACTTCAACTAATTCTACCACTGCACCAACTTATCATGATAATAGATTTTGAACTGCTCACCTTGCATATGGGTCGCTGAGGATCTCTGAGATTCACAAGCAAATTGTCACACTTGAGATCAAAATGGACAATATTTTTTGAGTGCAAATATTCCATGCCAAAAGCAGCATCCATAGCAATTACAAGCTTTTTACGAAGATCTAGTGATCTGCATTGAAAGCCAGGCTCCAGTAATTACAAAACTAACCAGACGGATGCAAATGCTCAGCACATATGTAGATCGTATCACCTATCCTTTCTGAGTAAGGCATGCCTAAGCGACCCATTCACCATATATTCAGTTACAGTTGCCATGGTTCCCTCAGCTCCGTCAGGTACTACCCCATAAAATGCAACCACATTTGGATGATGAAGATTTGAAAGGATATGAGCTTCTCTCCAAAAGTCTTCTGTCTGTAGGAACAAATTGACATTAGGGTTACAAGAGGGTCACCACAGAAAACAGATAGAAAGTTAAATTAATGAAGGGTGAATACTCTAATGGGTATGAAGAGTATCACTAACAGAAGGGAATAATTGATAAATATCAAACATGCTGGTGCAATTTAACCGTCTGCAGTAGGGTAAATGTAGTTTCTCATATAAGTTACAAATTTGAGGTTCAAATTCCTTAGAAACTTCCACGTTCACTTAGATCTTTGTCTACTCTTTTCTCTAAACTCATTCTTCTTATTTTCCTCAAGTGCTTTGGAGAAGAAATTTAAGGCTCTTGATGCTCTCTGTGATCTTTTAATACCGCGGCACAGCACCAAAAATTTCACATCTTCACATTTAAAAATTTTCTGTTAGAAACTACTGTATACATATCAAATGTACTGATTTTCATATCCCAAATTCAGAAAACAAATGCCTATTCATTGCAACAAGACAAAGAAAAGAGCAGCAACATGATGAGGAAATCATAAAATGAGAGATTGACAGACAGAAAGGACCAAAGAGGGATATGCAGAAAGAATGCCCTTGCCAATTACTAGCCTCTTTATAAATTCTTCACAAATTTGAGGGCTAAGCAGGTTACTTTAATCAAAGTATAAAGTATGTGCAGAATTTGCATCAAACTCGTTTATCTCCTCAAGCACACACCACAGAACATCAACATAAATGTCAATCCAAACCCAACTTCGTTATATTATGAAAACGCTTTACAAAACCAATCACCATGCAAAGGGGATTCACTACTGTGTCGTATCTTTTGGAAAAGAGGGAAGAGAAGGTTGTGACAAGAGCATGCATAAAACACCCACCAATCGTTCTTGCTCTGATGATCTCCCTGAAAAGCAGCTCTTCTTTATCCTTTTTATTGCAACATCTGTTCCCCTCCATTTTCCATGGTAGACAGTGCCATATGTACCAGATCCCAATTCTCGAAGCTCTTCAAGATCAGCATTCTTTATGATCTACATATCAATCAAAGAACTTTAGCTACAAAACATGAACAGGTTTAAAGATTTAACAATTTTTACAAAAGAACTAAAGGATAAAAGTTCTCCATAAATCAGTGTAAGCATGCAAGAAAACCCGGTATTGCAAAAAGATCAACATGGTTATGTCTCAACCAGCAAGCAAAAACTGGCGGATTATCCATCCGAACAATTCATTACTACATCTGCCCCTTTGTGCACTAAAACAACAGTGGGAATTTAACTACTCTCCAGATTTTAAATGGTCAATTATAAGATGGAATTATTTTGCACCAAATATTTAACAATCATTTAGGAAGACAACAGTAAGTCTCATATTGTCATCAAATAAAGTTGTCTTCTTGACCAATGCAAACTCACTAACGTCCATATTTAGACACATATAATGCTTAACTACTTAATTCACAGCAGGAAAACCATGCCTTTTTCCAAACTTTCCCTCATCAATCGACTCAATAAAGGAGCATAACTAGATAATTTAAGAAAGAGCGAATGATGAGGTTAGCCTATATTTCCATTAAGAACTAGATGCATAAAGTGTTCTTGTCTTCAAAACTATTGTTGTGTTTGCATTAATCTATTTCCTCTACCCACTAAAATGCATAGCTATGGTCAACTGCCAATACCAAACCAAAGAATGACATGCTTTAGCATTATAATACCACAGTTTGAGAATAGTTGAAGAGCAAATTTTTTTCAGCTGGTATTGCAGTACCTGCAACCCATAGAAGTTGGCTTCCATTTCAACCAGTGCTGCATCATTTTTTGATGCATCTTTACCTCCATCATCAGGATGACTATCCTACAAGTAAGAACAGATGCAACCTAAATGACAAACATACTCAAAATTTTGAGAAAAGGAAAAAGAGGAAACACCTAACAATTCTGGCTCAAAGACAAATTTACCAACTCAGATTCTGGGATGGCAGTCTCAGTTGCAGAAGGAGATAAAAGGTTGCAGCTGGTTAGATCGACAACATATGGGCAAACATGTGGAATGATATCCAATGAATCAGGTGGGGCATGCAAAATAAAAACACCACTGGCTGGATCGGTAACATGTGGAACCACTGCACACGATGGTACAGCGCTGTGAGTCACATTATCAGTCACATCTTGCACATTGACCAGAGGCTCCAGCTGGTCTTTATGGCCACTTATCATTGGGGATATTTTTTTGGCCAATATGATCTCCTCGACATTTGACTTCCCGTATGTAGTTTCCATGAAGCTCATTTTCTCAGCCTTCTGGTCAGAATGACATCCACAGTTCTCACCAAGGAAAATAACATTTTTTCCAGTAGAATTTTGCTGAGAAACATTAAGAACTGAAGCATGAATGTCATGCTCAAGAAAATTTGCACTTGGGGCAGTAGTTTGATGACCTGTATTATGTACGAATTTGGCAGCTTATTAGCATCAGCTCGTTAGTACACCTACTGTTTATTCAAATTCAGATTCATGATGAGATCGGCCACCAGATGTACCAGAAATTAGATCAACCAGCAAATTTTCATCATGAGGTTGCTCTCTGAAATTCTGGAGCAGCTCCTTCATTTGAGAACTCTTGATCAGTGGGATGTTGCTTACTTGTTCAGCATTCACTTTTCCACTTATAGGAAACAGGAGATTGGTGATACCCTGATCCACACCTATAAGATTAGATGAGGTGCCATCCAGGTGGTAGTTGAGGAAGTTATCTGATAAGCTGTTTGGAGATGATTGTGAATTGATGGCTGGTGATGTGGGAACCGTACCACCTGAGACCTCCATATTTCCTACAAAAAAATTTAAATCAAACACTTTATGTTTGACATTAACCTTAATCAATTTGTTCTTCTGTTTTGCATTGGCAGCAGCTGACTTGTCCTCATAATGCTGTTCACCAGGATCTGAATATTGATAACTTTCCAAGCCCTCTGAAGATTGATTCTGGCATCTCTCAACAGTATGGCTGGTATCCCTTTGAATAGGCTCAACTCTTTTTTCTCCTGTAAATTGAGGTAAATTTGGCAAAGCTAGTCCACTTTGTGACCCTGAAGCCTGAATCTCCAGTAACCTACCTTGTATATGGTGATTAACAATGCTGATATTCTCATGCTGTTGCATTGCCTTTCCTTGTGAAGCAGCCAAGACTAGAGCAGGAGACTGTGCCTTGGCAAAGTTTAAAGGTGAGGATGGGCTTATTCCCTCCTGAGAACAGTAAGATGAAATACCTTTATGCTCCTGCAGCTTTGAATCAAAAAAGGCATGTGGCATTGTACAAGAGTCATTGGAATCTATTGAAGCAGAAAGCAGAAACATCGAATCTTCCGGAGCAGTGATCGGTTTGTCAGAGTGGAATGCCCTTTCCTTAAGCATAGGTTTCTTAGAAGATAGACTATCAAAATTGTCTTTATGTTCTCCAATAACTGCATCAGTGTCAAGTTTTTTGTTAACATTATGGTTTGACAATTTCATTTCATGATGTTGGCCTGCTTGTCCACTATCAACCTGTTTAATAAAATGATGATGATTTGTCAATGCTGCAGTCCCTTGAAGGGCTTCTTTCTGCATTCCTGTCTTGCTGCTGCAGTTTTTAGGAGGCAATTGAGAAGTAACAAAGGGATTACTGCTCTCAATGCCTGAACTATTTCCATGGATCTGCAGATGTGTACTCTTGGGATCCCAATACTGCAGTGATAGTGGAGAAATAGGAGGAGATAGGTAGGCAGATCTGATCACACTATGGGGATTGTTTGATACTGGAGAAGGATAGAAAGCATTCACACCACCATTAATCTCCAAAGGAGGCGGAGGGAAAGCATGCTCGCAAAAGCTTGGATTGTGATCCAAAAGAATTCCAGATTGATTAGCTTCACTTGGCAACCCCAGCCCACCAGAATTTTTCCTTGGACTAGGATCTAAGATACTATTGACAGCAAAAACATACTGGTAGTCAGGGTTGTTAGGCTGGATGGTAGCACCCTCCAAAGATGATGACACTTCAGATTCAACCAAAGGAATTAAAAATAACCGGAGCCTTTGAGAACCCTCAAGCTTTTCAAGTGCATGGTATTCCTCTATCATGTTCTGAAGATCTTCATCAGAAGCTACTGATATAAGAGCGTCAAGATCTTCACCAGGAAGCTGGTATTTAATGGAATGAGGCTGGCTACAAAGACTTGATGTTCTCCTCAAAAGTTCTTCCCATGTAAGATTTTTACAAATGGATATAATGCGAGTCTCTCCGCCAACATATCTGAGTTTGCCATCACTTGGCCTAGGCAAAATTTTACCCCCAGAACTAGAGATGAACTTCATCTTTCCAAGCTGGGATCTGTCGACAACATATACTCCATTCAGCACATTGGCATGAGGAGATTCTGAGATGCATGTATCTGAGGCAGTTTGGCCCAAAATTTCCCCCAAATTACAATTTAGCTCACCAAAAGCTCTCCTAATTCTATGTACATTCTCACAATCCTCTGCATCATATCTACTGAACTTTTCAACATTAGCCCCATTGTCATTCTCGTTTAAAGAACCTCTTGCAGATGCAATATCTGAAACATCAGAGGGACACTCAGAATCCATTCTCTTTAAGCCAAGAATATGAGCAAGATCTTCATAACCCAGCAGGAGACTTTGATCATTCATATTCATAACTCTTTTTTCGCAGTTCGGTGCTGCCATTGGGATCAGTGGAGTACCTCTTGTGGCAATGCGATCTTGGAGAAACTCCGTCGAAAATTCCTCCCCTGTTTGCACTTTTCCCTGAATTCGGAAGAACAGGTGCTAATCCATGCTGCTGCTGCAGGATCCATTGGCTGGCGGAACCATGTGGCTCACTCTTCATTGGATCAGAGAAGTTCTTGGGCCTATTTATCCCTACAACATTACCCTATCTAATTCCCGCAATAATACATCGCCCACCAGCAAATCAAGCAGATTCAGTGTCTCCCACAAAATGGTAACTCTAACTTCAACGCTAAAACAATCCGTTCAGACCACAATGTAACGTATACTTCCACTATGCTATAAGCGAAACCAATTCGTTAGCCCCTAAATCAACAGACTATAGAAATTTTATAAACTTAATAAAAAAAATCCCAACCAATTCCAATAAAAATACACCAATTAAACTATTCCGCCATTTTCATACAAGAAATAACTGTAAGCTCCGAAACCCAAATTTCAAAAATGGAGCCAAAAGTTTTACGGAGAAAAGAATATCCTTCTTTCCCGAGTATATGAAATACCATGTCCTCCACATTCACGAACCAATACATATGCACAGATCGAAACACATACCAAAAGCGAAGCAACCGATCCTCTATGAACCTGCTCATAGCAGCTTCAAAAACCCCGACACCAGGGACAATCAGACGGCTCGCATTTAAAATATCCGTTGGCGAATGCACCTGATCGCAAATATAGAGGTATATGAATAATCATATGACAAAAGGTAATCATATGCACCGCTGGAGCCACCATACCACTCTGTAAATCCCGACCTTAGAAGACCTGTGCGCGAGTGTAGTATAGAGTCTGTGTTGCGGAGATGTTGAAGATGAAGGAGCATAAGCACAAAACGCAGAAGATCTGGAATAGTCTTTAGATTATACACAGCGTTTAGAATAAGACTATGAGCTCATCGACGGAAGCTTCCTCAAGCTCCACCTCCAGATCCTAGTATTCAACATGAAGTTAGTAACTTAGAGACGATTTACAGTAGACTCAATGAGCTTGGTCGTCTTATCTTGACTGAACAAGCCCCTGTTTGCTTGAGTTGGAACGGTTCCTTGGATCTCCATGCATATGTTGTTGTAAAAAATTAGTTGATCACGCATATGTCGTTGTCTAAAAGGTGGGGTTGTTGATGACTTGATGGGGCTATTCACATGACTTCTTTGTACATTTTCAATTATCTTCGTCTCTTAATAATGACCGCACATCAAGAATCAGTTGAACAGATGGCAAAAGATCCTTGGTTGAGATTGGTCTTTCAAAAAAAAATTTAACTTATAAATATTTGCCACATCATAATACGACATTGTCAAGGGAAGAATATTATTATTAATTGTAAGATCAAATGTGAGTTAGTTTTTACTACAAATTAAAATTTTGTATATTTTATTATTACTTTTAAAAGTTATGTTTATTATTGCATAATCATTCAAAGTTTGGGGTAGAAATGTTGTTTATAAAGTTTGGATACCAATATTTATAAAGGATCAAAGACCGACCTATAAGAAAAGTCACCTCGATAAATTTTAAAATACTAACGCCCTTAACTCCAATCCACCATCAATCTAAAAAATCTACTTCATTAATAAAATTTTTTAATTTAAAATGTCAAAAAACCATGCAAAGTTTTCTAAGAAGTTAAAATGGGATTAATTTAAGATGAAATGATCAAAATAAATAAACTTAGGCAACAAAGAGTTTAATTGACCCTTTAATTATTACAAAACAATTGCTAAATATGTTCAATTGATTAAAAAATCCTCAATTTTTTCGGTGTGCCAAAGTTAAAGATTTCAATTTATAACATGAGTGAACAAACTTAGACAAAAATAAGTATAGAATACTTCAAATATGCTTATAATTGCATTAAACAACGTCAAATTTACAAAAGTTATATAGATAATTTCAAATATTAAAAATCCCAAAATTTAATCATAAAAGTGCCTAAATATCAATTTTAATAAAAGTTAAAGTTTAACATATGCAATTGGCAGCTTAAAACTTAATTAAACTTTCAATTTCACCAAAGAATATCAATTAGAATAATTCAATGAAAATTTTCAAGGAATCAAGAAATCTCCTATTTCAAATTCTACATTAATGGGATTTCCAATTTAATACAATCTAAATTGATTTTCATGAAATTGAATGCATAAGTAGTTTATAGATAATAAAAACAATGGAAATTAATTATTTAAGAAAAAACTTATAATTCTATAATTTATAAAAGGGTTGGAGTTTTATTAATGAATTGGATGCAATGCAGATATGTGTTAATGGAATATGGTTCTAAAGGTGTAAAAGAGTCCATTTATTCTTTATATGCCGACAAACACTTGCTAGAGACGGTAAATGTTAAAGAAGGAAAAAAAAGTAATGAAATAGAGGACCAACAACACGTACTGACCCACCGTTAAATTTTGAAAAGTTGAATGAATATAAAGGAGATAGTAATAGGTCAAAATGGAGAGATTACAGTGATGGAAAATGGTATAATGAATCTGGCGATTTTCAGACCCATAGATGAAGGTATTTTCTTACAAGAAATGTGTTTAAAAATGACTATATTGGTCAAACCTTTAATTGCATTAGTCGATCAATATAATGTGTACGTAGACTGATGTAATTGACTAAACATTTAATATATAGGAGTGGCCAAAAAGTTTTAGTCAACTAGTGTGATCTAAAATCATAAATTATGATTTAAAAATCATCCAAACTAATATTAAAATACTAAAACATTTAATAGATCAAAGAAATATCAATCAAGAACAAATTTAGGAATCAAAAGAGATCCTAATCGAATAGACTCCCATCAATGATTCCTAATACTCTCTTAAAGATATAAAATTTTTCTTATTGGTTTAGTTGCCTAAGCCAAATAATTGGTGCACAATAATTACTAGCCACCACATTTCAATCTTCGCGATTAAAAATACAATCGAATTTTATTTCTTACTAAATTGTGATACTATTGAATTGCTTATGAATTGACAAGTATTATATGTGATCTTTCTATCTAAAAGACTACTAATATAAGTCATATCTGAATAGTCAACCAAATCAAAGAATGTATGATCAAGAAGTCAAATTCTTAATGACATGGTACCGCACAAATATCTAATAAGCACTTAATGGCTAAAAGATGAGACTCTTTAGGACTTGATTGAAATCTAACACATACACATACACTAAACATGATATCGAGCCTACTAGTGATGTGACAAAGTAAATTGCTAATCATACATTAGTAGAACTTTAATAAATTGGCTTTCCCTCTTCATCCTTGTTGAACTTACTTATGATACTTATGGGTGTTCCCAATGGCTTGGCTTGATCCTTCCTACAATGTTTGATAGCTTTTTTTGGTGTACTTTTCCTAATTGATGAAGAAGCCCTTCTTCATCAATTTGATTTCAAATACAAGAAAGAAGTTAGGATTTTCATTGTGTCCATCTCAATTTTCCTACTCATACGCTTGAAAATCCTTTGAATAAGCTTTCATATATTGTACAAAAAGTAACATGAATTTGAAAAATTACAATGTCATTATCACTTGTTGGTTTTTATTGCTAAATATTTCCCTTTCACAAAATATTAAATTAAGTGTACATTCCGTTAATAAACAATCCAAAATCTATTAAAAACAACTTTGGAAATGATCTCTTGAGGGTTTTTGAACCTCGTTGCAGCTAACCATAGGTTTATAATAGAAAAGAATGACAAAATATTTTTTAAATTAAAACCGCCCGAGATATGGTCTGGTAAACAATTGTATTCCAAGTTGTGTATCTTCTTAATACTCTCTATAGGGGAACACAAGCTTTAACATACCCCTCTCCTAAGCCAAATACCTTTTTGTAACTTTTTAGGTCAACAAAGTGGGCAATAGTCACTTGAATAGAGAGTATACAACCATATATAGGCTATTACAAGTAGAAGTTTAAATCTGGAAAGTTATCCAGATCTATTTAATATAATCTAATCTAATCTAATCCCTTAAGGGATTTAGAACTTATTATATATTAACTATATATAGCCTATCTATATCTCAATATAATCTAGTTACAGCTGTATAGTATCTTGAGAGGAATATTAGTCATAATATCCCACCGACACTCCCCTGAAGCTGGTGAATAGATATTGATCATTCCCAGCTTGCAACTAAGTTCTTCAAATCTGACTCTTGCAAGTGCCTTGGTAAAAACATCTGCAACTTGACTGCTGGTGGGCACGTAAGCAAAATCAATTAATCTAGATTCCACTTTCTCTTTGATGAAATGACAATCTATCTCCACGTGCTTGGTTCTATCATGATGTACAGGGTTCTTTGCAATCCCTATTGTGGTCATGTTATCACACCATACTTTCATTTGAGGCTCTATTATGATTTGTAGTTCTGTTAAAAGCCTCTTGATCCATATTCCTTCACATATTCTAAGTTCCAAAACTTTATACTCTGCTTCGGCAGCTTCTTGCAACCTTTGGTTTACTTCTTGTTCCTCTAAGTAACTAAGTTGCCCCACACAAAGGTGCAATAGCCTGTTGTGGATCTTCTATAAGTTATAGATTCGACCCAGTTAGCATTTGTGAAAAATTCAATGCTCCTTACTAACCCTTTCTTAAACAACAACCCCTTTCTAGGTGTCATTTTTAAGTACTTCAGGATTCTAAACACTGCCTTCATGTGTTTCTCTTAAGCATTGCTCATAAATTGACTAACCATACTAACAGGAAAACTACTATTTGGCTAAGTATGAGATAAATAAATCAGTTTTCCCACCAGTCTCTGATATCTGCCTATGTCTATTGGTGTACCATCCTTTTTAAAACTTAACTTATATGTTGATTCTATAGGTGTTTTTGCTGGCTTTGCTCCTAGCATTCTAGTTTCCTCTAAAAGATCAAGAGTATGCTTCCTTTAAGATACTGAATACCTTTACTAGATCTGGCCACCTCCATTCCAAAGATATATCTCAAGTTACCCATATCTTTGATTTCGAATTCTTGAGCCAAAGAATTCTTCAGCTCCTGTATACCTTCCCAATCATCACTTATAATGACGATGTCTTCAACATAGATAATAAGGATAGTTATTCTACCACTAATCAAATGCCGAATAAATAAGGTGTGATTAGCCTGGTATTGATAGTAACTAAGATTCTTCATTGCTCTTGCAAATCTTCCAAACCATGCTCTAGGTGACTACTTCAGGCTATACAGAGACTTTTATGTTTGCATACTCTTTGAGGGTGGTTGTTTCCTCCTAATCTGGGTGGCAGCTTCATATACACCTCCTCTTCAAGATCACCAATCAAGAAGAAATTTTTGACATCAAGCTGATGTAGGGGCCAGTCTAGATTGGTAGCTAATGATAACAGAATCTTAATTGTATTAAGTTTAGCTACTGGTGCAAATGTTTTCTGGTAGTCAATCTCATGTGTTTGTGTAAACCCCTTAGCCACAAGTCTTGCCTTATGACTGTTAATACTTCTCATAATTGTATTTGATGGTAAACACCCATTTGTATCCCAACACAATTTTTCCTTGTGGTAAGTCTGTTTCCACCCAAGTCTGATACTTTTTAAGTGCACTTAATTCATCATTTATTGCCTCCCTTCATTTGGGATCCTTTACAGCCTCCTAAAAATTATGAGGTAATTTTTTAGTAGATAACTGAGCAACAAGGGTCTGAACATATGGAGATAACCTATTATAAGAGATAAAGTTGTTAACAGGGTGCCTTGTACATGATCTTACTCCCTTCCTCAGTACTATAGGCCAACCCAACTCCTCAGAATTTGTAGCAGGTTCTGATTCATGACCTTGCTCGAAAAGTATGATGGATTTCTCCTATAAGTTTCACTTACTACTTGCTACTTATGTCCTTGTTTTGTTCCCTTCCTTCTTGTCTAAAATTTGGTATAGTTTTCTAGTTTATCCACCCTAGTTTCGGTATCCTTCTCCTTATCATATTCACCATTTTCAGTGGAATTCTTATCAGGTTAGGGGTTGGGATCATCTGTTAAAGTGGGCTCAATGTTGGACCCCGATTTCGGAGCCCAGCATTCAGAGACTCATTTAACGTGAGCAAAACTCATTGCAAATTTTCTTAAACGATTAACATATATGCAAAAAATCGAAAATCAAAATAGCCCTATTTATTTAAAACAATTTCAGTCACAAAGGTGCAAACATTATTGAACACATCAGAGTTTCAATAATCACTTGGGCCCATTACAGAACACATTGCTTGTTTTCATAATACCTTTACATTTCAAAAAACTACCCCTTTGGCTTATTACAAGATACAAAATACAAAAAAATACACATGATACAACATTTGAATGATTATGCTTAAAATGATTCTAAATACCAAATATTTTTGAACTAACTTAATACAAAAGTCTCTATCTATCTTGGAGTTTCCAATGCCTTGGAAGGATTTCTATTCGTCTCTTTCTGCACCTGAGAAGGGAATAGTGGGGTGAGCTACACAGCTCAGTGGCTAACATATTATAGCCATTGGCAGTTAGCCACAAATTAAGGCATATGTACACATATATGTATATATGTATCCAACAATTTAAACATTCATCAATATAGCTCAAAACTCAATATGCATCATACTTGGCAATTCAATTATGCAATGCACAAACAATTGGCTCGAGAGTTTTTGTGGAACAGAAAAGAGAAACTAAAGTTTGCTCCGTGAACAAAACGAGTCCGAATTCTCAGGATCTCGTGGCCTCAAGCAAGCAGCTGGGAGAATGCTCTTGTCAACGCGCACGTGACGAACAAAATGGTTCCTCTCTCGCCCAAAAACAATCAATTTCATGCTCAATTCAGTCGATCACAATTTCATATTCTCATACTTCTTATACTTTTTCTTCTTTTTGTTTATATAAAATGTTATAACCTTTTTCAAGGTATAACATAATCACAATTCGTCATACATTTCCATTATATCAAAATGTCATACATCTTTTAATGCATAACGTAAAACATATCATAATGCATCTTCCACATTACATAATTCACAATTTAACAATTAAGCATATACACACATATAGGCAAGAATTTTCCCAATCACAAAATAACTATAAATACATTACTCACATAATTTTCTTGCAAAAATTCAAGTCAAGGTTGTCTTTCCCCTTGCTTTTGGTTAGGATTCTCTTGGTTCCATAAAACAAATCAAGTCTCATTCAATATGAATCCAATAGAAAATCCCACAATGCAAAATCACTAAAATGGGTTCTAGAATACTTAAACCCAATCATTTTCTAAATTCCATGAACTAAAATCCTTCCAAAAATCCAAAAGATCCAAAATGATCTTACCTTCATTCTTCACCAAATGAAGGGATCTTTAGTTCAAAGGGGAGCTCTTCTCTTCCTCTACCTTTTTTGCTTCTTAAACAACCATAAAATCTCTCTTGAAGGCTGACACAATCGAAATCCTAGCTTGTTTCTCTTCTTTCTCGTTCTCTTCTTCTCTTCGTGTTTCTCTCTCTTCTTCATGACATTCTCTCTTTTCTCTTAAATTTTCGTTTTTCTCTCTTCCTAAAATGCCAAACAACACTTCCTCTTCCAATTATATCTTTAATGAGTGAGAAATGTCCCATTTGTACTTCCATTTATGCCTTATTTATATCGTGCTTAAGTGTCTTGTCAACAATACCCTTGAACATTCAGACATAACTCTTTCTTCTAGAAAAATGTTCTCCATTGTCTTAAGTTTCTAATGCTACCAAAATCAATCCATTTGGTTCAAAGCTTTAAAAGTATTGTGCCAAACATTTTCGGGTTGTTCTTATATTGAAACAGTGCACTATACTGAAATTTCTCCCATTCATACTCTTCCAATCGATACCCTTACCTTGATTTAATCAACCTTTTCAAAATAACATCAAAAGCTATAACTTTCATGGAGAGGTAGAAAAATGTAATAGGAATCTATTGGTACTAGATTCACTTCATTTGGAGGTTGGATGACAAAGCTATGGACGAAAGAATCAAACATGATTTAGAATCAAACAAGGTTTTGTCCTCGATCATACAGAACCTATTCGGGACAAATGGTATAACTGCTCTAGAGATATCAGATCAAAGTCATTATTAGAGGGTTAGCAAGAGGACTTCAATATCTACAACTTCCATGCAGACATTGAAAACAAATTCTATCATCTGAAGGGTGAAAAATGGACCAGACAATAGGATTAGATTAAACCAAACGAAAAAAGTAGACGAATGAAAAGAACAGATGAATTGGGAAAATTGCCATAACTTTCCTTACAGTTATCGGATTAAGATCATCTTAGGATGGTTTCAAAGAGGACTTTAAGATATAAAACTTTTAAGAAGACCTTGAAGACATATTATGTCGTCTAGAGTGTCAAATTTGGACCAGAAGATGTTCTGGTCAATGTAAGACGAAGCAAAAAGTCAACCTAAGACGAAGGGTGAGACAAATTGAGAAAAACATATGAAACAAAGAAGCAGACGAAGCAAAAGCAGATGATAGCAAGAAGCAAACGAATGCAAGAAGTAGACGATAGCAAGAAGCAGATGAAGCAAGAAGCAGACGAATGCAAAAGAAGACGATAACAAGAAGCAGACGAAGCAAGGAGGCAGACGAAGCAAAAGGCAGACGAATCAGAGTCAACTTAAGATGAAGCAAAGTCAACTTAAGACGATGCAATGCTTCAGACAAAGCGGAGTCAACTTAAGATGATGTAATGCTTAAGACAAAGCGGAGTCAACTTATGACGATGCAAAGTCAACTTAAGACGATATGACGTCATCACAGGCGATACGTCTCTATAGATGATACATCTTTATAGACGATGCGTCCTTACAAATGATACATCCTTACAGACGATATGACGTGATCACAGACGATGTGACGTGATCACAGACGAAGCATCTTTATAGACGATACAACTTTACTCCTGAGCATCTTCCCTTCTAAGGACCCTAACTTTCAATCCCGATGTCCAAAAATTCCATTCTATATACTGATGGAAAGCTAAAAAGATAAGCTATAACTTTCCAGAAGACAAACTTGACTAATTTAGCTTAAATTAGTCCAGTTTTTCCTCTGAAGTCGAAGACTTGGATTTTCGAAATGTGCAACTATCAAAGAAACATATACATACACCTGGGGGACTTTTCAGTTCTAATCTCATTTACCAAAACAACAGAAGCCCATACATAACTTTAATTACATAATAACATTATAAACAAGGCTTAACATAACTCATACCAAGATTACCTTTTCTACTTCATTTACTCCTCATTCTCAAATCAATATCATCCATAAAGAAATTACAATCCACGATTAATCATGAATACCAATAACAGAACATACACATATATACATATCTTTCTTCAATCTACTACACATATTCAACTTTGTTCTTGCTTTCATTCTACTTCTAACTTTCACCTTAATTCTTCCCATTTCATAATCTCATTGTTAATGTTGTTATTTTCTATCTTTTTGTGTGTTAATTTTCTTTATTATTGAGGTTTGAAGTTGTACTTAATGGAAATTAATCTTGTTTTATGTCAAGGTGTATTTTGGAGCCAAAGAGAAAGAACCGCAACAATTTTGAGATAAAAAGAGCTGAATTAGATGTTGACCCTAATTAGACATGGCCTCGTGCAACAACCAGAAACGTGAAACATAGCAAGTTAGAAGTTTAAAGCAAAACGGCATCATCATTGACAAAGCAAGGATTTAAGGAATTGATGTGTGACCTTTATTGGTCACATCATGCCATAGAAAAGGTGTTGCAAGCTTATTAATTGGGGAGAACAAAAACACAGCAGATACAATAGGTACGTAGAGCACAGGGGATTAAAATTGGCAGCAACATTAAATGGTTAAAAATCAGAAGCTACATGAAGCAATAATGGACAACAGTTGCGTTTTGATTCAAAACGCAGTGGAGGATAAGCACAGTAAAAGGCAGCAACAAAAATGCATGGAGCTAAATGGTAAAAATCAAATAAATCAAGGAGCAGCGGCGTTGGAGTGCGAAAGCACAGCTGGAGAGCAAATTGGCCTAGCAAATTAAATTGAAGTAGTAGATGCTAGAGCCACAGTAGAGGCACCGAAGGATAGACATGGACCAAGTTATCTTCAAATTAACGTAAGTGGACCCAATGATAGGCAAGAATGAGGAGTTGGGCGTGGAATAGACAAAGAAACGTTGGAGGCTTTTGATTGGAGGGTCACGCAACAGGTCAAAATCAAAGGGCTTACGAAAAAATAAGGGGGATGCGTTAAATTGGGGAAAGAAGGTTGCAACAGGGGCTGGCGTTTTATGGTTTTAACTGGAAATTAATTAATTGTCTAATATGAGCCAGAGGACACGCAAGAAGCAGGAGATGGTAGCGCTAACAGCTGAAAGCAAGCAAATTAGAAAACAGACGTGAAAGGGAAAAATTAAATCAAGGGAAGCTAGCGTTGAATGAGGGGCGTGAATTTAAATGGGACGTAGCGCAGAAGGCAGCAAAAATCATAGGTCATGCGAGATAACAGGTGGACCAATCAGCTGGGGGAGTGCATCAATTAAAGAGAGGAATTAAATTAGCAAAGTCGAAGCAGCTAAGAGGCCCAACGTATGTGACCTAAGGGGGTTGACGTGGAATAAAAGAGAGAGCCCTTAAATTGATAGAAAAAGGAGAACGCAAGGGAGAGGAGACAAGGGAGGAGTGTGGTGGTTGAGGGAGAATTAGAAATAACGCACAATAGGGAAGACAGCACAGTGTCAGCGCAAAAAGAAATCAGCTACAGAAATCGCACAACAGAGTGAAGCAAATAAGACAAAGGGACGGCGGCAGATAGTAATCAAGGAAGGATGAGAGCGACAGTTCCAACGTTAGCGATAGTCGAAATAGATAGAGAAATTACGATGTTGGGTAAATAAATTTTATTTCTTGGTTTACGGAATCCTAGTTATTGAACTTTGCATGTTGTGAGATTTTGTTCTTTATTTCAAACGATTTGTTAGTCAAGTATCAATTATTTTTCTGGGTTATTATTTGATTGTTTAATTAGACAGCTAGGTGCGCAACTAGTTTGTGTTTTTATTCAATCAATCGCTAGATTAAAAA
>JANZLH020000156.1:4180863-4191967 GCA_026770325.2 Erythroxylum fimbriatum | reverse complement strand
GCTTTTGCTTCCGTCTGTTTTTTACTTTGTATTCACTTTTGTTTCTCATCAAAATTACTTTATACGAGAAGTCAAAATTCTGACTTAACAGCTTTGCCTTGAGGGTCTTTCTTAAGGTCTTCACATTTTCGATAAGCAGAATAAGATGCTAACAAAAAACTTTTCCAACATTAAGTAAGACGAAGTGCAAAGCCAAAAATAAGAGGAAGCGGAGAAGCAAAAATAAGATGAAGTGTAAATACAAAAATAAGACGAAGAGCGGAGGAAAAAATAAGACAAAGTGCAAATACAAATATAAGACGAAGCGCTTAGACAAAACTAAGACGAAGCGACGATAAGACCAAGGATAAAGTAAGACGAAGTGCAAACTAAGATGAAGCGGAAGCTGAGAGAAAAATAAGACGAAGTCCCGATACGACGTTGGATGAATAATCAATATAATAAATTCTAATTAAATTTAAACAGTATGCTCAGACAATTAAACGGCGGGATTAATTGGCAGAAACGTAAAATTGATATGCGGGAAAAATGGTAATCTTGTATATTTCAAATAATACCTAGGAAGAAGGGCAGAGAAAGAAGTAAGACGAAGTAGAAAGAAAAAAGTAAGACGAAGAGAAGAAACAAAAAAAAAGACGAAGAGCAAAGACAAAAGTAAGATGAAGTGCAAAGACAAAAAATAAGGCGAAGCGGAGAAGCAAAAATAAGACAAAGCGCGAAGACAAAAGTAAGACGAAGTGGAGAAGCAAGAATAAGACGAAGGGTGAAGAAAAAAGTATGACGAAGGGCGGAGACAGAAATCAGACGAAGCGCGGTTACGAACCGCCAGATGAAATGGACGAATGGGATGGATTACGCAGTCGTGGAGACAAAAATAAGACGAAGTGTGAACTAAGTCAAACTAAGACGATAGAAACTAAGACGAAGCATAGTAAAACCAAGACGATAGAAAAGTCAACCTAAGGTGATAGAAACTAAGACAAAGCAGAGCCAAACTAAGACGAAGCAAAAGTCAAACAAAGACGATAGAAACTAAGACGAAGCAGAATCAAACTAAGATGAAGGATAAGTCAATAGCGTGGATACAAACCGCCAAATGAAATGGATGAATGGGATGGATTATGTGGTTGTCGTGACAAAAATAAGACGAAGTGGGAACCAAGTCAAACTAAGACGAAGCAAAAGTCAAACTAAGATGATAGAAATTAAGACAATAGAAACTAAGATGAAGCATAGTCAAATTAAGACGAAAGAAAAGTAAACCTAAGATGATAGAAACTAAGATGAAGCAAAAGTCAAACTAAGACGATAGAAACTAAGATGAAGCAGAATCAAACTAAGATGAAGGAAAAGTCAATCTTTGGAGTAATACAAATTTTCCAACCAAGTTTAACTGTAGTATTATTGCTCTTCCATTCCAATCTCATAGGCTTATTTCATGCGTGTTATACGTGATTAAAAGTCCCCTTCTGTAAGTGAACCTTTACGTTGGCTGATCAATTGAATGACTCCGCATCAATTCGTAAAAAGAATTTTTGCCATAATTCTCTCTATCTCACAAAATATTATTAATCTCTGGCGACCACGAGACTGCGTAACTTTAAAAATTCCAATCTTAATCGTTGTAATTTTTTATTAATAATTGTCATGTCTCTTTAATAATAATCAGTGCAAATAATAAATCATAATAAAATAAACAGTAATGAGGAATTCAACAATACAAGTTTCTTTTTAATTCAAAGTCGCTACGGTGCATTTAAGTCTGACAAATCTGTCAAAAAATTTTGGAAAGACTGAAAGTTGATCACAATTGAAAAGAAAAGTCGGCGAAAAAAATCATCCCAGATGAAAGTGGAAGAAAAAGAGCCGAGTCCATCGTCCAAGGGAACTCTAAATGTTGAATAAAACCGTAGGCCATCTGTACACACAACAAAACCCATGACTGAAGTACTTCGTCCTATGACTTTTCTTCGGTCTGACAAATCTGTCAAAAAAGTTCGGAAAGAATGAAAGTTGTGCACAGCCGAAAAGAAAAGTCGGCGAAATAAATCGTCCCTGATGAAAGTGGAAGCAATAGAGCTGAGTTCATCGTCCAAAGGAACTCCAAATCTTGAATAAAACCGTAGGCCATCTATACACACAATAAAACCCATGACTGAAGTACTTCGTCCTATGACTTTTGTTCGGTTTCTTTCCGACCATGTTTTTGTTTTTCGATTGTACACACAACAAAACCCATGACTGAAGTACTTCATCCTATGATTTTTCTTCGGTTTCTTTCCGACCATGTTTTTGTTTTTCAATTCCAAACAAAATGTTATGGGAAATCTTTATACAGATATTTCATTTCTACGGCCTTTTGACTTATGGAATTCTTCTTGAAAAATTCCATGAGCATTGCTGACAAAAAAACTGAAAGAGAAGCAGAGGAGGTCAAAGGAAGGCAAGGCAGCGCAGCTGTGTACACACAACAAAACCTGGATGAAAGTCGAAGCAAAACTTACTAGAGTTGTAGTTGGTTGAATAAAACCGTGGTCCATCTGTACACACAATAAAAGCAACGCAAAGAGAAAAAGGAAATAAAAAATCATGACTGAAATAAAACTGAAGCAAAGGAACTCCAAATGTTGAATAAAACCGTAGGCCATCCGTACACATAATAAAACCTATGACTGCAATAAAACAAAAGGAAAAACGAAAACTTAGCGCAGCTAGATGAAATTCGAAGGAAAAAACCACAACCTGGAGTTCATGGTCGAAGGGAAAACCTGACATTACCTGACAAAAAAACTGAAAGAGACTTACCACAATGCAAGGAGAAAAAGGAAATAAAAAATCATCACTGAAATAAAACTGAAGCAAAGGAACTCCAAATCATCCGTACACACAAGACTGAAATAAAACCAAAGGAAAAACGAAAACTTAGCGCAGCTGAATGAAAGTCGAAGGGAAAAACCACAACTTGGAGTCCATTGTCGAAGGGAAAACCTGACAAAAAAACTGAAGCAAGGGAACTCCAAATCATCTATACACAGAAATAAAACCGAAGGAAAAACGAAAACTTAGTGGTCGAACAAAAAAACCACAACCTGGAGGTCATCGTCGAAGGGAAAAACCTCAAAAAAACTGAAAGAGAAGTAGAGGAGGTCATTGTACACACAACAAAGCCTGGATGAAAGTCGAAGGAAAAAAACGACAACCTGGATGAAAGTCGAAGGAATAGGCCCGAGTCCAACATTGAAGGGAAAACCTGTGAAAAAAACAGAAAGAGAAGGAGAGCAAGTCATAGAGAAAGTCGAAGGAAAAAACCACAACTTGGATGAAAGTTGAAGGAACAGGGCCGAGTCCATCACAGAATGGAAAACCTGAAAGTCGAAGGAAAAAACCACAACCGGGATGAAAGTCAAAGGAACAAGGCCGAGTCCATCACGGAAGGGAAAACCTAAGGAAAAAATTGAAAGAGAAGCAGAGGAAGTCAGAGAAAGGCTAGGGCGGAGAGCTAAAGAAAGAGATAGAAAACTTTGGACAACTTTGAATGAATGGATGAATGAACGGAAGAGGGAGAGTGGAATTTAATCAAGAGGCAAATTCCGAGGCACGATATCAACCGTTAAATTAAATAGACGGACGGGATGAATTTTGTGGTCGTCCACTCCATTCGTCCTTAGTATATATATTTAATGAGAATTCATGGCTAGCAGGTTTTAACACCATTCAAAGACTCGTGGACTTCCAAGTCCACAATACAATAAGATGGCACCTGATTTTAAAATGTTATAATGTCTGCTTTAGGTGAGTAATCTTACGAGGATTTTGAAAAAACAAAACATGTATAGATTCCCTTGGTAAGAGTTTGGAATTCCCAAGGTCACGGCCTAGAACTTGGAGCTTTGGTCTTCAAAATTATATGCCCATATTGTGTCTATTGAACTATAAATTCAACGAAACTTTCAGGGGGGACAGGTTTAATACGCCACTTGATTCTGGCCCTTTCATTTATCGTCTTTCGTTATCCATGACTTGGTCGGAGAGGAATTGGAGTGAAATTTCAGTGTCACTTGAAACTTTGCTGTTGCTGTAATAGAAAATTGCCTTCGACGATAAAACTAAACAAGTGATTTGAAGTCTACAAGTTTAGGGTTCCTTGGGTCATCTTTTATAAAAATTTTAAGTCTACCCTCAAGGCTACGTCTTTCTCTTTTTCCCGAATATGGTCTCAGTTTCATCATGTCATCATCTACCTCAAAACAGAAGACGATAATTTTGGCCATACCTTCTACGAGAAAATCAAAGCCATGGCTTTAATCACAAATAATGAAGAGAAATTTGAGGCAGGCATTGGGCATGTTTGGTTTTCAGCTGATCAGCTATTTTTTATCTGATTAATCAAAATTAGCTTATTGATTTTAACAAAAAGCTATTAATTATGTTTGGTTGATAAACACATGATAAAAGTGTTGTCATCTACTTCTTTTGTTCTATTTGAATTGTATTATTAAACTTTATTTAGATTGTTATATTTTATGTTTAGATTTATCATTATGGTCGTCATTATTATTATTGTTGTTGTTATTGTTGTTGTTGTTATTTTTTTATTATTATATTTTCTATGTTTTTTATTAAACTTATAAACATAATTTTTTGTATAATTAAATATCTAAAATCTAAATTTCTATAAGAATATTAAACGAAATACTAAGATATATAATATTCATACTCTTATAATTTTTTAAGTCATGTCCTTATAAGTCATTTTATATATAAACAGATAATACTAAACAGCTAATTTTACCAAACATCAAATGACGAACAACTAATGCAATTGGCTGGTTAAACCAACTGATAGCTAATAAAATTAACTAACAGTTAATTCAATCAGCTGTTTGTCAATCAGCTGTTTGCCAAACAGGGTATTATATCATAACATAAAAATCATCATCCAATGTTATTATTAAAAATCAGGTGAAGGCTCGCACCCATTTTCTGAACAAATTCCTGAGCCTATTCAGCCATTTCACTGACCAAGGAAAAGCCAAGAGAAACAGAAAATTAGGACAAAGTAAACAGCTTTCTACCAAATTCTGAAACCAAGTTTCAGGTGACAAGTTTTCTTAGCTGGAAGTTGAACAGAGGGAATCAAAGCTATTGTGACTACCGCTCAAAAGGGTGGCCCGGTAATCGAAAGATGAAATGATTAATAATGGGAGCAATATCAGGAAACCAATGCAAAACACATGGGGCTATCTGCAACCCAAACCCCAGTAATCTACTAAGGACCTATTCTATTCTGATATAAAGAAAAGCAGGACACGGCAAAAGAACAGAACCCCGAGGCAGAGATAGTGGCGCGGCGCGGTCGGAAATATCTAATCGTTTTTTCATTTTCTTGCTTCTCTGCAAAGAAAGTATAATAGCATTTGATATAGTCATCTGCACTAAGAGTTTTGGATGAAGTTTCAACACAAAGTGTGTACGTGAGAAAACAAGACAAAGAAGACCCAATGAACAACCCAAAACAGAGCTTTGGGTTTTGAGGCAAATTGCCAATGCCGATGCAATACTTCAATCCCTACAACCGTCAACCAATGCTAAGCCTGTACTTCCCCAGCACCCAACACCACCACTACTATCTGTTTATTTTACTCCTTGCACTGTTACTATCTGCTGTTTCTGCAGAAAATGTTGAGGTTAATACTCTACTTTCATGGCTACGCAGCACTCCTCCACCTCACTCAGCTTTTTCTGATTGGAATCCTTCTGACACTAACCCCTGTAAGTGGTCTTACATATATTGTTCTTCTGATAACTTCGTCACCGAGATCAATATTCAGTCTGTTGAGATAGCTCTTCCCTTTCCTTCCAATCTTTCCTCCCTCTTGTACCTTGTAAAGTTCATTGTCACTGGTGCCAATCTCACAGGAACCATCCCACCCGATATTGGGGACTGTACTAAACTAACAGTCATTGATGTTAGTTCCAACTCTCTCTTGGGTCCTATTCCTTCAAGTGTTGGGAAACTTCAGAATCTCCAGGACTTGATCTTGAACTCTAACCAGCTAACGGGAGAGATTCCTGCTGAGATTGTCAATTGCTCCAATATCAGAAACATTGTAATATTCGATAACTTTTTGAGCGGGAATCTTCCCATTGAACTAGGTAAACTCTCAAACTTGGAGTTTATACGTGCCGGAGGGAACAAAGATATATTAGGAAAAATCCCTGATCAACTTGGGGAATGCAAGAACTTGGAAGTCCTGGGTCTAGCTGATACAAAAATTTCTGGTTCCATACCTCAGTCATTAGGTAAACTAGCCAAGCTTAAGACGCTATCAGTTTATACTACGATGCTCTCTGGTGAGATTCCACCTCATCTAGGCAACTGCTCGGAGCTTGTCAACTTGTTTCTATATGAGAACGATCTCTCAGGTTCATTGCCACCAGAACTGGGTAAGCTTCGGAAGTTGGAGAAGCTGTTGCTGTGGCAGAATAATTTTGATGGCACAATTCCTAAAGAGATTGGTAATCTCAACAGCTTGAAAACTATTGATATCTCCATCAACTTTTTCTCAGGAGTCATTCCTCAGTCTTTTGGAAATCTATCCAGTCTTGAAGAGCTTATGCTTAGCAACAATAATATATCTGGTTGGATCCCCACTGTCCTTTCAAATGCCACAAAACTCTCACAGTTGCAGATTGACACTAATCAGATATCGGGTCCCATTCCAGCAGAGCTTGGGTTGTTGACAGCTTTAACAGTGTTCTTTGCTTGGCAGAATAAACTTGAAGGAAGCATCCCAGCAGCATTGGCTGGTTGCAAAAGCCTTGATTCTCTAGACTTGTCGCACAATGCTCTGACCGGTAGCTTACCTCCAGGTTTATTTCAGCTTCAGAATTTAACGAAGCTTCTCTTAATTGGAAATGACATTTCTGGTTCAATTCCTCCGGAGATAGGTAACTGCAGCTCTCTTATTCGGCTGCGGCTTGTAAATAACAATATCGGAGGAGAAATCCCAAAAGAAATTGGGTTTCTGAATAACCTGAATTTCCTCGACCTATCTGAAAATCATATCAGTGGTTCACTGCCAAAGGAAATAAGTGATTGCAGGGAGCTGCAAATGCTGAACCTTAGAAACAATACCCTTGGAGGTACTTTGCCTAGTTCCTTATCATCTCTTACAAGGCTTCAGGTATTAGATATTTCCTTGAATGATTTTGAGGGACAAATTACATCGAACCTTGGCAACCTCATCTCGCTCAATAGACTGATCCTCAGAACAAACTCTTTCTCTGGGGCAATCCCTTCCACTCTTGGCCGTTGTTCGAACCTTCAGTTTCTTGATCTCAGCAGCAACGGATTCTCTGGTAACATTCCTGTAGAACTTTTTAATATTGTTGGACTTGACATAGCTTTGAATTTGAGTTGGAACGCACTATCAGGAATCATCCCAGCACAAATTTCTGCTTTTAACAAGTTATCAGTTCTTGATATTTCTCATAATAAGCTGGGAGGAGACTTGGTCCCATTGGCAGGACTTGAAAACATTGTTTCCTTGAACATCTCCTACAACAATTTCAAAGGGTATCTTCCAGACAGCAAAATCTTTCGACAGCTATCGGCAGCAGAGTTGACAGGAAATCAAGGATTGTGTGCAACGGGTCATGATTCGTGTTTCTTGACGGCGATGGGCATGCCTGCCGGTGGCAGTTTCAAGCTATCACAAGGGATTAAGCTGGCCATTGCATCACTTGTTACCTTAACTATAATAATGGTAATCTTTGGAACTATTACAGTGTTACGTAGTCGGAAAATGAATGGGGATGATTCTGAATCCGAGGCAGGAGGTGGTTCATGGCCTTGGCAATTCACTCCATTTCAAAAGTTGAATTTTACAGTTGAACAAGTTATAAAATGTCTGGTGGATGGTAATGTGATTGGAAAGGGATGTTCCGGAATTGTATATCGAGCAGAACTAGAAAATGGCGAAGTCATTGCAGTGAAAAAGCTTTGGTCAACAAAAATAGCTGTAGGCCAAATTCGTGGAAATGACATCCCAGGAATTGGTGGAGTTCGTGATTCCTTTTCGACTGAGGTAAAAACTCTTGGTTCAATTCGCCACAGGAACATTGTCAGGTTCCTAGGATGCTGTTGGAATCGAAACATAAGGTTGCTTATGTATGACTACATGCCGAATGGAAGCTTAGGAAGTCTTCTACACGAGCGAAGTGAAGGGTGTTTGGAGTGGGATATGAGGTATCGGATAGTCTTGGAAGCAGCGGAAGGTCTAGCATATTTGCACCATGACTGTGTTCCTCCTATCGTTCATAGGGATATCAAAGCCAACAACATTCTAATTGGCCCGGAATTTGAACCCTACATAGCTGATTTTGGGCTTGCCAAGCTCGTGGAGGATGGGGATTTTGTTCATTCTTCATCCACTGTGGCTGGTTCCTATGGTTACATAGCTCCAGGTAATAATCTATGGTGAGAATAGATAGACTTGGTTTCTTCATTACAGCTAGTACTATGCCATTTTATTATTGATTGCTTGGATTTCAGAGTACGGATACATGATGAAGATAACAGAAAAGAGTGACGTATATAGCTATGGAGTGGTGGTGCTGGAAGTGCTGACAGGGAAGCAACCAATTGATCCAACAATACCGGATGGAATCCACATTGTGGACTGGGTGAGGCGGAGAGAGAGAGGTGGTATAGAAGAAGTGCTAGATCAAAGGTTGCGGGGTCGACCAGAATCAGAGATGGAGGAAATGTTGCAAACCTTAGGAGTAGCTTTGCTATGCGTAAACCCCTCCCCAGATGATAGGCCTACAATGAAAGATGTGTCTGCAATGCTCAGGGAAATAAGGCAGGAGGAGAGAGAGGTGTGCATCATCAAACATGAATAGACAGCAAACACTTGTATGAGTTGTATCCACACCAATAATAATATAATAATAATACTAACCTCTGCTTCTTCTTCTTCTTCTTCTGCTCCTCCTCCTCCTAAGTTAAACACATCATTCAAGTAGCTAGCTATCCCAAGTATGTTTGTATGTATTTTCAACGCCATTCTCACTGATGATCGCGTTGATATTGATTTTATACAAGAGACAATTAATGAAAGAAAATATTTTAGAAAAAGAGAGTAATAATAGTTATAGGATAGTATTGAATATGGGGTAGGAAAATATAGGATAGTCACTACAAATGGTTTAGCAGTTTCGGGATAGTTTCTCACTTCTTTTACTGATTCCAAAATTACCATACATATTTGTAAGTAGTTAAGTAATTTAAAAGACCATAGCTTTTCTTGAAACTTCAAACAATTTGCTTGTTTACTAAAATAAACAATTTTAAAGATGTTTATCATAATTTCCTATAAATTACTTGGTGCTCAAGTATTCTACATTGTTTTAGTTTTATTTTATTTATTTGAAAATTTTAGAGATGTACAACATATTTTAACACTCCTCCTCTAATTGTATTTTTTTACTCTAAGTCTGTAACATCTCGTATGCTATATATATAAAAGATAACTTCTTTTTTCTTATTTTCTCATATTTTAATTTTTACCCCCCAAAAAGCTACTATTTACGAATTTTCTCTCTTCAACCATTCTTCATCACTGGTGACTCAAACTCGTTAGTGTTATATATCAATCTCTTCCTCTCGACAAACCCGTTACAATCATATCCATTTTAGTTGCCATCTTTGCCGAAATTGTTGCAAAAATTGAGGAGAAAAATCGACAAAAAATGTCAATCATCTATCTGTTGCTTCCGGTGGTTGTTGGCAGTCACCACCACCACTATTCAACATGTCTCGACGTCAAGAATAAAAGCCTCATGGTTTAGTCACTAGCCGCCACTCGGATCGCCGCCGATTGACGAAAAAAGAGGTTAGAGTTTCATCTTGTTTTCTTCAATTTATTCATATCTGTTAAGAATCTGAGTATGATGCTTTGGAGAAAGTTGTTCTACACTCAAGAACTTTCATTTGGCATAAAAATCGTTGACTTATGAGACTAAAGATTTTCTAGTGATCAGAAGGAATATTCCGATGACCAGAGGGATATACTAGTCGCCAGATGTACTGTTTTGGCGACCATTTTGGTCACTTTTGTGAAAAAATTCTGAAAATTATACTGATTAGTTTTTTTTTTCTAAAGAACCATAGTGAGATTTTCAACGGTTTGTGAATTAAAAATCATAGAACGTTTAGGCGAGAATAGCAGAAATTTCTGAATTTCATAAATGGACTGCTTAGGCAATTCGGATGATACCTAAATTGTTATTTGAGCCCAATAACTCATAATTAGCACTAATTGCGATAATTTTTCTTTTTATTTACTAGGTATAGCAAGAGCGAGACCCCCATCGAAAGATTCGGATGGACGAGTTCGATTACCAAGTAAGTTCATACTAACTTACTATTACCTTAGTTATACCAACAAATGAATACTGTTTAGTACTGGTATTGTAATAACCCGTTTCTACATGTAAGGATTTAATTGTTAGAATGAGTCATATCATATGAGAATTCATGAAGTGCATTTCATTTACATGCATCGTGTTTGCATCTGTACATAAATCATGATTTAGAGACATTAAAATAGTATATGCACTCATTTGACATATTCCGAGATATGAAAAATCTTAAATTATTATGATGTAATTGTGTGTTGATTATGACTTGAATTTTGTTTAATGGATTATAATTAGTGAATTGGGAATTTATTGTTACAATTGAGTGATTGATAAGGTGATATGTGCATTTAGTATAGGAAAAATGTTAAAGGACAAGACAAATTGATACAAGAAAATTTAGGTTGACTAGGCCTATGAAATAGTGACATGTGGCAATGGGAATAAGTGACAAATGACTTAGCTAATTGGGAGATAAATGGCTTGAGTATATGAGTGACAAAGGGCCTAGGAATTATGTGACAAATTGATTGAGCCCAAGTTTACATTATTAATTGGCTACATTTTCATAACTGTTGATGTACTTTTTGACTCCTAATTGTGACTTTTGTGATTAAATTAGTTCCTTATGTTGAGCTCATAATTATTTGCAATTTGTTTGTAAAATTGTTACAAATTG
>JANZLH020000156.1:4165063-4175212 GCA_026770325.2 Erythroxylum fimbriatum | reverse complement strand
AGTGTTTGATCTTCTTCCCTACTCTTTGCATTTGTTTTTAGTTAAATTGGTTTTGTGTGAATTAACTTCTGATTTTTTGTAGAGCTTATCGAAAAAGATTAAAGATCTATTCAACCCCCCTTCTAGATCGTTTACAAGGGTGGATGCTCTAAAGTGAATGAAGAGAAAAATAATATGTTCAAATCTGTCTGAGAAGAAGAAACATCGAGAAAGAATTGAAGATTTTGTACCGACGTGTCATTTTTGCGGAGTTATCGAGCTCATAAGGCTGAGATGCTACAAGATGTTACAAATGATGTTTTAAAGGGTTCAAAACTGAAAATCTGGACACTCTCCATTAAATTTCCAGCCGCATCCCATGTTATCGAAGCAAGCTTGGATTAGAAAGGGTCAAGTACAAGCACAAAAACGTAGTGAAGAAAAAATAAAAAAATTGTACAGATTCACAGTTAGTTACTGTTTGTAAAGTAACTGGTCAAACAGAGGACAAGTTAGTTACTTTTGAAAAAGAAACCGATGATCAAGATAATGTGACGAGGAATAAGCCCAAGTTTGAGATTCTTCGAGGGACACAGGGACAATGTGCTTTATATTTTTGAAGTATTTTGTTATGTTGTTTTTAAAAAAAAGAAGAAATGAAAAAGAAGAAGAAGAAAAGATTTATTTTTTAGTTCTTTAGTTTTATGTTGCTATTGTCGTCCCATCTTTTTTAGTAGTTAGTATTGTGACTTCTATTTGGCTCCACCGAAGACCCTTCAGCTCTCTCATCACTATGGATCTCTCTCGGGTATCTCTCTCTCTTTCAGGCATATCTCTCAGTGTTTTGAAAGGTGGTAATTTGTCTTTTTGGCGTGCTTATGATTCTTCTGCTGCATCTATGGTTGATTCTTATGACTGTGTATTTTGATACTGTTTTGTCCTAAGGGGGAGACATCAGATTGTTTATGGTGACTGTTCCACTCAGGGGGAGTATTTTTCATATGGATTGTGCATTTGATTTATTGCTTTTTGGCATTTTTTTATCCCAAGGGGGAGAAATTTGAATGATTGGATGAACTTGATATTTGATTAAGGGGAAGTTCTTTTTTCATCTCATATAAATTGTGAATTTGATGGTTATATGTCTAATTATATTATTTAAGGGGAGTTTCATATTTGTGACAAACAATGCCAAAAAGGGGGAGATTGTTAGGATATATGTTATATATCTAATTAATTAGTTTTGGTATTCTTTATTAATTTGACATATAAGATATTAATTGTAGTAGGATTTAAAAAGATGTGGAAGAATCCTATACAAAATGGAAGTCTACTCTCTGACAAACTTATGGTATATCACATTGGTGTTTACGATGTATATTGCTGGGTTTTTGGGATAAAAGATAAGGACTTTGTGTGCATCCAGCATGGGTGTCTTGGAATTAAAGTTGAAGTCTATCACTTAGTGTGGTGTGTGTGGCA
Organism: Erythroxylum fimbriatum; assembly: GCA_026770325.2. Classification (NCBI taxonomy): domain Eukaryota; kingdom Viridiplantae; phylum Streptophyta; class Magnoliopsida; order Malpighiales; family Erythroxylaceae; genus Erythroxylum; species Erythroxylum fimbriatum. Next base: position 4,173,751 of record JANZLH020000156.1, on the reverse strand, counting down.
TAGTATGGTGTGCATGTTGGGGACGTGAGTGCGGCAACGTTTTGGGTGATTGAAGCCATGGTGAATTGAGCACGTCTCTAGCTTTGAAGTTGATCTATGTCTCTTATTAACAGTTGCATGCGTGAATCTCTTGTGTGGGAAAGGAGCTGCAGTTGGGTGTGTGTGCGGTATTGAACAAGAAATCTCTTATGCGGTAAGAGATATATGTTGTGTCATGGATATGCTCCTGTGGAGTGAGTTCTTTAATGGGCATTAATGACATTGGTATCATTGGTTTTTTACTCTAAAGAAAATCTTGAGTGGCGAGAGTCTTGTGATCGGCAAACTCCTAATTGACGTCTCTGTGCAAGTGGAGAAGATAAAGGAAGCTACGGTCAAAAGGAATCTATGGTGAAGAAGAGTGAGTGCATGTGTGAAGTGGATATTGAAGATTGAAAATAAAAAGTAGCTGTGGTTTGAGTGGGTTAGTTAATTGAATTCTTAAAAGACATAGATATGGTGGTATGCGTGTGTTGCTAATTTTGTGGCCTAGTGGTTGCTGGAATTTTTTTGGTGTGGTCAAGTGCAGAAAATTCAAAGGCAACAACGATTATTAATTGATTTCCTTATAGGCTGCATATATCTTGGTTGATGAACGTGGTATTGGTACAGCTGTAGCTTCACGTTGGTGTTTAAGTGAATCAGTCCGTTATTATTGTGACGACTTCCAGATTTATTTCAGTAGAGCTTAACCTTTTGGGAAGTTGTCTTCTTTTCTATCTCAAGTGTATTTAGTTTTCGTTCTTTATTATTTTAATCACTTGAGTTATTTGTTCATTGTTCTTTCGTTAAAAGATTGATTGAGAAAATCCTCTGCTGAGGCTAGTACAAGGCAGTCGTGCTATTGGTTGTGAAATTCTTTCACGAAAAGTGAGGTTGAGAGATTGTGTCAAGAGTTGAGTGGTGTTAACTCAGTAAAGTCTTGAGTAAATCTATTGTACTTCGGTGAAAGTTATTAAGCTGGGTGAGGGCCCCGCAGACGTAAGCAAGATGTATCGAACTGCGTTACCAAATACTTTGTTGTAGCCAAAAAAACTTATTTCAATTCGTACATGTATCTTCTTCAACTTAAGTCTCAAGAGTGAACAAACAAGAGAGCACCGTGTTTACTCTCGAGTCATTACAGAAATGTAGACATGTTTTGCTCAGTCGTGCTTGTGCTTGTTAGGGATGGCATTACCCAAAACTTTTATCCATGTGATGATTAGTAATTCACCAAGATTTTGAATATTTGCATTCACCTTCGTGACTGAAAAAATGAAAATAAAAGCATCATCAGTTTCCCAACTACTGTAAATATCACTACACAAGTACGCAACTCTCTATATCGGTTAGTTAGCATATACATATGTATATTATTTTCATCAATATTTTGTAAACATATTAATATCATTATTTATATGAGGCAATGCTCAACGCTTGCTTAGTTTTAGTATTAACACACACACACATATATATAATCAGTACCATACAAATTGGTATTACATCCCTCGACATAATAACACAACCAAAGCACTGTTCTCTATCTAATACATATCAATGCCACCGTCGCCGATACCAGAATAATGATGGATATGCTATGTCCTCAGTCCAAACCCTCCTTAATAGTCTCGGCAGTTGCGATATCTAAACCTTCTTTATCATTTTTTACTCAGACTACAAGAGAGAGATCACTTATTGGATAATTTCGGCAGACAAACTAGGGTTGCCACCAAATAAACCCAGATGATCCTGATCGTTCGTCTGCCCATTAATTAATATATATAAAATATACACACAACTTTCATGCATGACAGAGAGAGAATGTTACAGGGTGGCTCCTCTCTCTCTCTCTCTTCTATATTTCAGTGTTTGAGCTTGCATTTGATGATTTTGGGTTTGGTTCTGGATGATGGGTGTGGCTGATGAACCATTAGCAATAGAAGGGGAGCTTGCATGCCCATTTCTTTGCGCTTTTCCTGGTCTTTTGTTCTCTGATTTTGGCCCTGGTTGCCGTACTTTCACTCCTCGTATCAACTGCATTATTATTATTATCGTCAACTCCTGAGCAAGTAAAAGAATTGAATCACAATATAAACTATGATATTTGTACGTACATATTTGCCACACTTGACATCGGAATATATAACTATGAAATCCCCTTCTTGGAGTCCATTGGCTCTTACAAAATCTCCTGAAATCAATAATATCAATGGAAATTCTGATACCTATTTGCCTGTGGGACTACGAAATTTCATAAATGAAATTATGTTGATTAAATGCAAATGGCCCACCAGTGTTTTCGAGGAGGTACATCCTGCTTTTGTTGTTGGGCCAGAATCTGAAACTCCTCAAGGAGAAAAACAATGGCAAAAGCGGAGGTTTAGTTTGCAAGAAATTGGATGTTTAGAGAAGAATGTATATAGAGTAGCAACATAAAGAGCATCAATCACATGATTAAATTCTAATACCTGTAGCGCATGTTCCAAACACGAGAAGTTCCTATGTCCTCCATGGCGATGGAAATGCCGTCCCTTGCCTCCAGTTCAGGAAGATGGGTTTCTGCTTCTTTCTGCATTACCAACTTAAAATTTTCAGTGAAATCATAATACCTACATCTTATTCTTATACATGCAAAATGGCTTGTAAGTACAAAAAAGATCAAATAACAGCACCTTTGGTAAAACAATCCTCCCAAGATTGCCGACGTCGCTCTGCTTCAACACTTTTTGAAGTAGGAACCTCAAATTCTTTTCAGGTTTCCATCCCTACAAATAATAATAATAATAACAACAAACAACAAATACAGGTACATCTCTTATATAAAATTCCTACAAAAAACTCACAATTTCACAAATAAAACAGCAATCAGAAAAAATCCAATCACCCACCTGCCGCCTATCTGAAGTCACCTGCCGCTGATAATTCTGAGTTTGCAAGGCTGGTCGATCCACCGTACCCCCCGGTGGTTGTTCCAAAGGTAGGACAGGGGCAGTCGAACTAGACCCTCCGCCAGCTGTTGGCCAAAAAGCCCAATTCCCGGGGTTAGTTTGACCTACTGGAGCACCATTTTCATTTCCAAGCCTCTGATCTGCAACTTGACCTTGTTGCTGGTTTTGATGGTTAGTTTGGTTATTCTGGCTTCTGTAATGCGACAAAAATCTTCTCTGTCTGGCCATTCTCTTCTTCCTTGCTTCCTTCGTCGCCGATGAACCTAACCTCACCAGTCTTTGATCACTCTGCCCTGGAACATACTGATACGGATACTGATTTGCGTAGCCAGTAAAAGCGGGAGGATTTGGCTGAGCCTGTTGGAAATTGTTGCTGTCAGGAAATGAATGGTACTGAGAAGCCAAAGCTAATTGCGAGTTTGGCCATGATTGTGCAGAGTCAATAATGGGATAATCTGTTGGTGGCGGGTAAGGGTTTCCATTGATGTTTGGTGCCCCATTTACAAAAGTGTCTACATAGCCACCAACCATTGTTGTAAAACCGGTCTGAACCACTGATGAAGTGTCAGCAATATAAGGTGTTTTTGGCGTTGGTCCAATCCATTGAGTGGGGTTGAAACAAGGGTTTAGTTGATCAGCTTGAACGGAATTGCAGTTGACGTTAGGAATTAAGCCAGGGCTCGGGTTAGAGTTAGGGTTAGGGTTAGGGTTATGAAGAGGGTCTTCTGGGTATTGACAGGGCTGGATGGATGGTGATTCTCTCATGCGTCTTCTTTGTAGGTGATTGGTTTGAACCCATTCGAGAATGAGCTTCAACAACTGCTTCATAGCTTCTCTTCCACCACCCAAACGCTTTGCAGCACATTCTATGGTGGCTTTCTTGATTTTAACTTTTCTCAAGTCCTCTGCTGAGACAGTCTCCTTGTTGCTCTTCAGCCACTCTAGAAACACCATCGCTAGATCATCCGTAACTCCGGTTACACCATCTCCTTGTTGGGTCTGATCTCTTTGCTCACTTTTGCTTTGAATCAACCAATCTTCATTTCCCTGTTGAGGCTGGTGGTTTTGTTGTGACAGCTGTTCTTGTTGGAACTCCTCAAGAAGATTTTCATGATCAGACTGGAATAGAGAAGAAGGGTCAAAAAGATCATTGGTTTGAAGTGGATCCATGTACCCAAAGTTCTCCATCATGTCCGTGCAGTCAACTCCTTCCATCCCTTGATCGGGAGGCTGAAGTACCTCCATAGAGGCAGTAGAAGACAAGGCTGCCGTGGATGCATTCACAGGATCATGTTGACCTGGGGTTTGGTAATTATGGTGGTGATGAGGAGGAGGATAATTATGATACTCATGACTCATTTTCTCTACATCGTCATCAGCATCCGGCTTCAAAACGGCCCAAGAAGCCGAAGAAGAAGAAGAAGACGAGCCGGTCATAGTCTTGACAGGAGCTGGAGTTGATGAAGAAGAAGAAGAGGATGACATGCAAGGAAAGTCTGGAAGAGGAGGGAAGTCACCGTAGAACATTGAAGCATCATTCACATCCAGGAAATCGTCTTGCTCTCTAACCATCCAGATCTCTCTATCTTCATTAGCTAAGGTCTGTTGGTCAACCATTGCATCAAATCCAGTTGTTGGGTCCGCTTCATTTCCAAACTCTTCATGCATATCTTCAGCAAGCACTTGCAAACCCTTCATCTCTAGTTTTCGGGAGTATAAAGTGAAAATCTGAAATATAAAAAAACTAAAAAAAATTGCAAGTTGAAGGGTCTTTTAGATCCAGTTGCAAGCGAAAAGATTCGGAGAGAGAAAAAAAAAATAGGGAGAGGGTAAGAAGTGAAGGATAGGATTTCCTGTGTACGGATATGTGCAACGAGGAAGACTGTATCAGGTTAAGGAAACAAAAGGAAGCTAAGGGCCCATCATCAACAGGGAAGCAGCATAAACCATCCGAACAACAAACATATTACAGACATATTACCACAAACAGAATGCGACCCTTCTCTGCTAATCTTTGCCTTGATTACTATTTTATTGTATCATCTGTCAACACCATCCAACAGTAATCAAACAAGTAGGGTAAACACAAAAAAAGAAAATGTCCAACTAAGAACCACACCTATAAACCATATATAAGTTTCTGCACACAGACCATACTACCGGAGATGGGATTTTGGAGATGAACACAGATACCGGCAACTGAACCTATAAACCACATGTTCAAATGTTTTTAAAAGTACACAAACCCCCCAATCCCCATGTGTGTGTTCTGGTCTGTTCCAGGAAGTTCAAAGAGTTTTAAACCTTTTCCTGCACAGATAGATTCAAAGAAGTTGTTTTGGGGGATTTTGTCAATACTCAATTCACCATAAGAGAAGAAAAAGGGGAGAGTGATAGATAAGAAGAAAAGTAGTTTTAGAGAGATGCAGAAAGGAATAGGAGAAGAAAACAAGAAAAAAACAAAACCTCGTGCCTCTACTTTCTCAGCCTCACTCCGGATTTTGTGCCATCCAACCATACGTTCTCTCCTCAGTGGCTCACCCCAGCGGTGCCTCTGCCTTTAAGTTAAATAAGTAATCACAGACTGGACTCCATATATCTGAATTTACCCATAAACCAGCAATTCCGTCTGTGTGTTTAGCATTTCACCCTTGTATGATTTAATATTAGTTTTTCGATATAAAAGAAATCTATCAGAAACGCTTTTTCTGCTGTTTGGTTAAAAATAAAATTTAAAAAAGTAGACTCTGTTAATTAATGATAACTTTGTAGCATTTGATTCGAAACAGATTATGACTGCCAATATACCCAAAAACACAAACTGTAGGTAGAAGACAAATTTCATGAGGAGGACCAAACCATCCATGCGTTCACATTCTCAACTCTCTCTCTACATTTTACAGTGACGCTTTGTAGAGTAGAGAGACAGAATGGACCGACTCCCTCACTCACTCTCCATCTATTGGTCTAACGTGGGAGATTTTGTCCGGATTCGTGGGCTAAGCGGCGCAGGTTCCAGTTTAGAGCCACGTGTCCATGCAAACCTGACGCATCCCTCTACGTCTTTATCCGTAATTTTCTCTCTAATCTACCAATAACCGCGCTCTTCCGTTTCAATTCCGAACATCGTCTATTAACTTCACATGAGGCCACAAGCAAGGTGTCTGACAGACGTCTTCCCCGCTGCCACGTTAATGGCTCTGTCATTCCTTATTGGCTCTCTCTCTCTGTGTTTAGGGTTTTGGTTCAGTTGTTGCGTAGATTTTATCCAGAAGGGTGGCGGGCAGTTCACATGAAGATGATTATGGGCCTTCCAATATTATTTTGCCACGTGTGAAGGTAATTTTCCGTTGCAGAAAAGAGGCCATGTGAGATGCGGTTGTAGCTGGCATATCTTGTATATTATTTGTCTACGGTGTACACCATACGACCATTATACGCGGTAGATGATAGTCGTACGTTGTCGTGTAGTCATTTCTCGTACGCAATCCCATACCACGGACATTCAATTATGTACCATAATATAATTGCCAATTATCATGACCCTTATTCCTTTTTCAAACAATTTCCTTCTCATGATGTAATCGAATCGCATTCATGGTCATAAGTTTATAACGTTGTTTACCCGATAAAGAATAATTTGTCAGTTAAGATGTTTGTTATTTACAAATGATGATCAACTTTAGATTACACGATGGATTCATTTAATTTCGTTTCTAATATATATAAATTTACTGTAAATATTTGAAACTAAATCCTAACACTTAATTCAAGGTAATTTAGTCACATTTTTCATTATCTTATAGCTAAAAATATGGCAAGTTAATTTAAATTTTGGCCCTTAATTACCATTTTTTCTTTATCTTATAAACTCTAAATATTTTGAACTTAACTTCTTATAAGCACAATGTTGGGTTCCCAGCGCGAAACTGATACGAAAAACATTCGAAACTACATCACTTCCTCTACTCAAGATTTTACGAAAGTAAAAAGTGAAACTTTGGTTACCAAAAAAAATTCGTCACTAAAAATTTCAAAATCGTCGCTAATAATCATTAGCAATAATATATATTCCTATCAAAAAACAATGCTAAATTTCCGTAGCTGAAAAACTATAGGTGACGTTTTTACCTAATTGTCAGCTAATAATTTTTGCATATGCTTTATTTTTGTAGTGAAATACTATTAGTAACATCTTGAGAAATTGTCGCCAATAAGTTCTTTTCATGCTTAGTTTTCGTAGCCAAAACTTATTAGCTACGTTTTCGGAAACGTAGCTAAAAGTCTAAAATCGTAGCTAATTGCTTTTAGCTACGTTTCTAGAAACATAGCCAAAGGTTTTTAACTACGTTTTTTAAAATGTAACAAAATGTTTTTAACTACGTTTTGTAAAATGTCATCAAATTTTTAATATACATTTTAACTAAATGTTAGGCCATGTCAATTAAACTTATTTGTGACATTTTTAATCTATATTATTGTATATAATATTTAGATTTTTGTTGTTAATTAATTATACAAAAATATAATAAAAATAATTGATAATTTGAAACATTGTATATAAAAAATAAAGTATCATTAAATTTGATTATGTACAAGATTTTAATTACAACTTCAAAAATACTTACAAGATATAACACAAATCACTCAACCTTGTTTTTATCATCACTGCTTTCGTAATATAAGCCAAGTATTTTTTTAAGTACTTATTATTCTTGGCCAACTTTTTTCAAGTATATTATAACTCAATCTTAAGCATCTTGTTTTTCTTTTCAAGACGTTGATTTTACGTTGATATTGATGAGGATGAAATAACTGGCTTAGGGTCAAACCCAAGACTTTTGATATATCTGGATCGTGTACTAAGCACAGAATTGTAAATGTCTTCTACATTTACCTCATGTTCCTCAGATATTGATGTTCGCAGTTAATCTTACATCCTATTCTAAAATTAGGGAAAAAAAACAAAACCAGTATTTAATGCAAATATTATTTGTTAGTACTACATAAATAAATAAAATTAAAATTTAAAAAAATTATACTTAGTTTTTTGCGCTTCATCAAACATTCACCCTTGACGTTCCTCATAGTGAGTGAGTTTGTATAATGTGATCCTATCACACTCTTGTCTATGTAGTTCCTTCTCACTCTGTTTTATGAAAAAAAAAATGCAAAATAAATATATTTATTGATATAATTATAACTTGTAAGAAAAGATCTTACATATTCATTTTGTAGGATAACAAATGGTTTGGAGCCTTAATTATAAGGAGTTTTCATTTTTTTATCTGTTTATCTTGGCCTTCTCACATTTTTCCTAAATAAAGAAAAAAAAACGATAGTCATTAAATCATTTAACAAGATTAATGGAAGCAAATGTGAAAGGAAAGTAAACAAACCTGAACGTTGGAAAATGCCTAATAATGACACAAATTGTTCCAGTTTTCTAGAGACATCCATTTCGAAACATGTCTCCTTACCTTCACATTAGAAGGAAAAGGATTTGTAATATTAATACAGCCTATAACGAAGATCATTGGTCCATTGTTTCAACAATGAAGTGACACAGTTTGAAACATCAAGATTGTTGATATCGACGATATTCAATTTCATCTGTGACCAATAAGTAACAGTGTAATTAATGTAACATCCCGTTACTGGTAGCAAAGGGGTATTATGGTAATATTGGGTCGGACTGATAGATTTCATTGCATTCACT